>AP025046.1:22493024-22650131 GCA_036186865.1 Eustoma russellianum
AAAACGTGACTTTCATGAGGTCACTAGGAGAAGACTCTTCAAGCTACTAAGGAGAAGCTAACCTCTTGATGGTTTGAATCCATTTTCAAGCTTCATTTTGGTAAGAAAATCATAACCTCAATGTAGTTATTTCTTCATTAAGAAGGTAGCTAATGATACATCCTTCCTTTCTCTCAAAAACGTGCACTACATGATGAAGTTGGAGGAAGACTTCATTCCATTTCAACCAAGGTTCAAGCAAAGGAAAAGCTCTAAGGTTCAAGCAGGCAAGTATACTCTAGCCAATCTTGCCTTATTTGTGAAGTGCATGCTTGAATGACTAGCCATTCTTAAATTATGAATCTTAGTTGAAGAATGCTTGAACAATAAAAAGGTGAAGAAGTGCTGAAACTACTGGAGCTGGCAGATTTGTGTTGCTGATTGTGTGACTTGAGAACGAATCTTAAAGGTGTTAAAATAAGCTAAATTTTGGCATAATGCTACCTCTGTGTTTTTAGTATAAGTGAGAGTTGGAATTGCAGTAAAAAGAGTTATGGTTTATTTTTAATAAATCTTTTGGTAAAACTGCTCAAGAAGAAACTACTGGAACTGGGAAGAACAGTGTGACGTCTTGCATGACCTGAAGTTGAACCTTAGGAGTATTCAAATTGGCTAATTTTTGGTGTGATGTTAGCCTCATATGTATATGAAATTTGTGAGTTGTAATTTCAGTAAAAGGAGTTGTGGTTTGTCCTTAATGAAGTTTTTAGTAAGAAGTGGTCAAACAGAAGTACTGGAACTGAACAGATTCATGTGTTATGTTGAACGACCTGAAAATGAATCTTATGAGTGTTCAGATTGTCTAATTTTTGGTATGGTTTTTTAATTATGTGTATATGAAATTTGAGAGGTGGAATTTTGATAAAAGGAGTTGTGAATTATTATTAATAAATATTTTGGTGAAACTGCTCAAACAGAGTTGCTGGAACAGGACAGTTTTGAGTAGTAAGTTGTGTGGCTTGAAAATGAACCTTAGGAATGTGCAAATGAGCTGATTTTTGACATGGTGATAGTTTTATATGTGTATGACATCTTTGATTTGAAATTTTGGTAAAAGGAGTTGTGGTTTGGCCACAATTTAATTCGTGATTTACTTGGTCATTTCAGTTTCTGCATGTACCTAGTTTGGAAAAGTAATTAGATGACCCCCTTAAACTTATTGGATTGACTTGGAATTTTTATGGTAATTACCTAGGGTATTGATGTACATGTCATGTAAAGAAACCAGTATGAAACTACCATTTTGATGGTTAACAACTGAGTTAAAATTAGTGTACAAAACTGGAAAACAGGACAGTTTATTGTCATAAGTTGTAAGGCTTTGATCTTGCTCATTTAAGCTTAAATGTGATGTTTAGACTTATGAATATTGTTCCTTGGTGTGTTAGATGTGTCTTCTAGGTGATGGATCAAAATGAATGAGATTTTATGACCCACAGAACTGCGATAAGACGGTACTGCCCTGCTGATTTCAGCAGTACCTTTGATGATAGTATGATGTTTTGAGGTCCATAGACATTTCGGAATGTTACGAAATTTTTATAGCATGTGTCCAAGTCTTCATTATGCATATGTATGGCATGGGTTTATGAATATGAGCACGAATTGATGAGCACGAGGCTGTATGAACAGAGTGTGATTGCTGGACAGTTTTTCCAGTTTCAAAGACAAGTTCGTGTATGCATATTATGATGCATTTGTTCACGAGTCGCATCATGCATGTCATACGTTGCATCATCATCACTTACATGATTTATGGCATGGATTTTATATGAAACAAAGATGAAAAGCGTTTTCAAAAAAATGATTTTTGTGTTTTAAAAGAATGCTTCCCCATTGGTACCGTGTGTGAGTGTGAACTGGCTAGTATGAATGATGACCGTACGGGCCCGGAATAGAATAGACCCGGCAAGTATGATGACCGTGCGGGCCCAGAATAGAATAGACCCGGCAAGTATGATGACTGTGCGGGCCCGGAATAGAATAGACCCGGCAAGCATGATGACCGTGCGGGCCCGAAATAGAATAGACTCGGCAAGTATGATGACCGTGCGGGCCCAAAATAGAATAGACCCAGCAAGTATGATGACGTTACCGTTCCGAATCCGGGAGTAATAGATTCGAAAGGGAGAAGTTACCGCCTCAGATCCGGGAAGATAGATCTGAACACTCTATTGTTTTATGACGATGATGATTTGAAAGAAAAGCATGAAAAATCATATTTTCATTTTTATCATGATGCATCACATGTGCATATGCATGCATGTCACGTTATGGAGTTATTGTGTAGTAACACCTGATACTTAGACTAAGTTGTGATGACCTCGTAGACCCTAAGTATGACTTCCCTAAGTGATGGCTCTTGTTATGTTATGAATTGATGCAAGGTACAGTCTTTTATTGTTATGCTCTTAAGTAGCAATCTTGCTTAAGATATGAACATGATGCATTGAGTGTTGATCATAACGGCATGGGATGGAGGCATTATTCGCTACTTTTGCACATTCATGCGCATTGCATATGGTCATGAGCATGATGTTGAGTCTATTTGCACTAGGCTGTATTATTACTTGCTTCGTGCCTAAGTTATGACTTTATTGCCTTATCGGTTATTGATTGAAGGGATTAGATGCTAGCCAAATGCTAGAGGTAATGTTACATAGGTAATGATCCTCCTATTTCTTGTTACCTAAGTTATGACTTCACTACTGTTGAAACGTAAGCTATGATCTTATTCATGACATTTAGGTCAAGTTGTTATGATTTGGTAGCTCCTAGGTTATGATCTTTATTGAGTAATGACCTTTTGTATGCCATGATCCTTATCGAATGATGATCCTTTCATAAGCTATGGTCTCTGTTAAGTTTTAATCTTTGTTAAGCTATGACCTTGGAATACCTTGTGTTGACTTCTTACGGGTGTTTAATGGAAGGTTAGGTATGTTCTAAACCGAATTTTGGGGTTCGGTTCTTGTATGTACTTTCCATTTAATGCATGATTGTTTATGGTGTACTTGCTAGTGACTTTGTCACTCACCCCCTATTTTTCCTCCCAGAGGCTGCAGGGAATAGGGTACTACGGATTGAGGATGGACATAGGGACCCCTACCCGTGAGTGCAGCGAAGGATGGGCGGATTAGGAGACATGACCTGACGATTATGACTGATGACTGCTTACGTAGTTGTGATGGGAAACATCTACGTTTAAGACTTTCGATACCTTAGATGTGGGTTGTAAACTTTAAATGGTTGTGATGATGCTTTTAAATTGAAAGTTTAAATTCTGCCACGGTTTCGCTTACTTGATTGCACGTAAGCACGAAAATCCATGCAATCCTATCATGGATCATGACGTGTATGGACGACGCCTAGTACTCTCCTTAGTGAAGTACGACAGGTGCACCGACTTCGGCGGGACCGGGGTGCGGGGCGCCACAATTGTGATCTGTAAAGATCTCACATTTTTCACCGCACAAGTATTACCTCCATATCTTTAATGCAAAAACCACCGCGGCAAGCTCAAGATCATGAATGGGGTAGTTTTGCTCGAATGGCTTCAATTGCCAGGATGCATAAGCTATTACTTTATCTCTCTGCATAAGAACACATCCGAGACCGTTCTTTGAACCATCACCGTACACCGCATATTTCTCGCCAGGAGTGGGCTGAGCCAAGATAGGGGTGGACGTCAACTTTGCTTTTAACTCTGAGAAGCTCTTTTCACAGTCGGCATTCCACTCGAACTTGGTTTTCTTTTGTGTCAGTCTAGTGAGGGGGATAGCTATCCTTGAAAAACCTTCAACAAATTTCCAATAATACCCTGCCAGTCCAAGGAAGCTTCTCACCTCTGTAACATTAGTTGGCCTGAGCCATTTTATAATAGCCTCGCTTTTCTTGGGATCTACTGAAATCCCATCTTATGATATAACATGGCCGAGGAAGGATACACTATGCAGCCAAAACTCGCATTTGTTAAATTTCGCGTACAACTGTCTTTCTCTTAAAACATTCAGAACCGTCCTCAAATGGGCTGCATGAGTTTCCTCATATGGTGAATAGATCAAGATGTCGTCTATGAAGACCACTATGAACTTGTCCAATTGATCCTGAAAAACTCAATTCATGAGATCCATAAAGGCGGCAGGAGCGTTAGTCAAACCAAAGGGCATGACCAAAAATTCATAGTGTCCATAGCGTGTCATGCAGCAGTCTTAAGAACGTCTTCGGCCTTAATCTTCAATTGGAAGTATCCATATCGTAGGTCAATCTTACTGAAAATTCGAGATCCCTGCGTTAAGATTCTTTAGATAGGGTTTTGGAAATTTAAACCTTAACTGAGCTAAAACTTAGTTACGTACCCTGAGTTGATCAAATAAGTCGTCGATCCAGGGCAATAGATACTTATTCTTTATGGTGATTTTGTTAAGTTCACGGTAATCAATGCATAAACGCATACTTCCATCTTTCTTCTTCACGAATAACATAGGAGCACCCCAAGGTTAAACGCTGGGGCGGATGAGCTTCTTCTCTAACAGCTCGTGTAACTGCTGTAGGATCTGCAAGACACCACTAGAAGGGGGGATTGAATAGTTGGTGTTGGATCTGCAAGGCACCACTAGAAGGGGGGGGGGAGTTGAATAGATGGTGCGGAAAGTGTACTTTTTAAAATTTCTTTAAACTTGAACAATTCAAGTTCTGAAAACAGATTCTGTTTTCAGGACCAGTTTTAAAACGTTTTAAAACTAGGTTAGAGGTCTCCAAAAATTATGAACTTTTGAGAGAACTTAGCCTCATATGTTATGAGGGTCCCCTAAAAATTTCAAATCAAAATTCAACCTTTAACCCCATCAAAAACCGTTGGTACTCAGATTGTGCAAATCTGCCAGAAACGGTAGATGGTTTTGAAAAATTAATTCCTATTTGTGTGAACGTCCAAATGATCTGAAAATTTGACCACTAACTCTTTATATACTATATTTTAATGGGTTGAAACAGTTTTGAAAAATTCTTTTGGGAAGTAGGTCAAATACAATCAAAGTCTCAACCTTTGCAAGTCTGAAAATCAGACTGCACTAGTCTCAGAACTTTTGATGTTTAGTTGACTTATACTTGTCCAAAAGGGTTGAAACTTGTGCCAAATTAACCCTAGAATGTGTAAGTATGTTTCTGGAAATTGTCGTATTTTTTGAAAATCGTTTACTATTTTTACTGATGCGAACAAGAAGGATAAACAGTGCAGTAACTGAAACGTAAATGCAGAAAGTAAATGGCACCAAGAATTTTATACTGGTTCGGTTATAAACAACCTACTCCACTCTTCAAGGAACACCTTCCTTGGTTCACACTAATCACACACACGCAGTACACCTTACCTCAGGGTTGATAGAGTTACACCTAACTCCAACCCTTTACAAATCTTGTATGACGAGTACAATTCACACGAACACCACCACCTCGCTAGAATGAAGATTGATTACACCTTGATCAATCTTTTACAAAGATGTATGAATGGTGGTTTATCTCAAGCCTATTCAAGATTGAAAGAATATGAATACAATAGGGTTTACAAGAAAAGAGAAAGAAAGAAGATGTAGGAGAAGAAGAGCTTGGCTATTTGATCTTTTTAGAATGCAATGCTTGTTGTTGTTTTGTTTGCTCTCCTCTTCTCTTTTTAAGATTGAAGCCGTCCCCCCAGGGCTTCTCCCCTCTTGAAAATTGTCTTTTAAGTCCTTGAGAGAGTGTAAGACATCATTGTGACAATGCCTTGCTTGCTTGGCATCATTCTATTGGATCATCATTTAGCCTTTGCTTACTTGGCACCTCTTTATTGGCTCAATGTTGTCAACATGATGACATGGAAAAAAATCTGAGATTAACACTTTAAACATGTGCCAATATCAATCATAAAATCATACCATAAGTGAAGAGATACACCATAAATTTCAAGACCAACAAATCCTTCCCAAACAAGGCATAATTTCGGCCATATAGTCATCTTGCCATGCTGAATTTTCAGCATGTGCACCATTTAATTTTATTCAAGATAATTCCCAATTTACTTTGATTTTTCTCATTAAAAATGAATCAACAATACATGGTAAGTCTTGCTATCAATTGAGACATGAACTTGGACACAAAAAGCTCATCATGTTCGGCCACAACATGTACACATGCTGAAAAATTTTCAGCATGTGTGATATGCTAAATATCACCATTTATTTATTTTAAATATTATTCAAAACCTTACCATATCCTCTTCCAATCAATCCACCTTAATCAAGAAGTAAAATATGTCTCATAATGACCTTAAAAACGCCACCCATTAGCACACATGCTGAATTTTCAGAATGTGTCACAATTGTGACAAGATTTTGAAGTATTACCTTGTGTAGCTCCTTCCTTTATGTCACCAATAATGTATGATTGATTCTTGACCAATCAATATGCCAACAAGGCTCCACATATGCTCCATCTCAGCTGTAGGGGAGTGTATACATGTATATGCATGTGCTGAATTTCATTTTTGCTAACTTTGTAAAATAGTGCACATTTAATAATACACACATGTAATATTTCAATCAGCCCTTAATTTAATTTTCTAGAACACTTTAAGATTTATATCATATGTAAAAAGTGTCTAGATATGTGTCACATGATGTACAAGAAAAACGTTCCATGTTATGTGCGTAGAAAACCGAATTTTCGATATTTATCGATTACCCGATTTTTAAATTCCAACTTTTGCACATGTTATATATATTATGTTATACATAATATATATAATATATACTTTAAATCTCCTCACTTGGCTGGTTTAAAGTGGTATCATTAACATGTGACAAAATTAAACTTGGAATCTTCAAATTTTGGCCTTAATGTGAAGTAATTTGTGTGTGCCAACATGGAAAGTATTTTTGGCTGAATATGTCATGTGTAGCACGAAATTTACATCATATTTTGATGTATATGGGCTTGCCATTTATTTATGGCAAGTACGTGACACGTTGGCGAAGTTTCGGTATTCGCCCGATACGACAAATTTCGGTTTAGAACCTTTTATCGTGTCGTATTTAATTTGTCATCCCCATATCTTATATCATATGATATAAGACCTGAATATACTCATAAATATGAGTTAAGTATAGTGGTGTGACGTTAACATACGTACGTAAGATTTATAACGTGTCGGTAGTACGTTTGAATACATGTGTATGTGCCTTTATAAAAAATCTGAAAATATATGGTTTATATATATATGGCGTGTGTATCATTAAAGAGGAGAGGAGGAGAAAACTTTCCTTCCATAGCCTTGTTGCCTTTGTGCCTTTTCCAAATGAATCTTCCTTTAATGAACTACTTAGTTTATTAAACTAAGTACTTCACTTAATGAACTAATTTAGTTCATTAATGGTGTCACCTGAAAATAGTATAAACACAACAAATGTTTGCCATATGATGTAAGCTTTAATGCTTCATGGCTAGTTAGTATGGCAACATAATATATAAGCTAAATAAGGCAAGTGATGGCAAGTTATCATGCATACATGTACACATTTATGCACGTTTATATATATGTGTATATATGCATTCAAATTTCTTATTTTAAAATCACTCAAACCCTCTTGTTTCTACAATCTCCCCCTTTTGATGATTTTCAAAATAACTTGTGTACATGAGTTATATGCTATCTCTCCCCCTTGAACTATGCATAGATTTGAAATTTGAATTTCGAATTTCAAATCCAGCTCCCCCTTGATGTGTGCAATTAAGATCAGTCAGTGTTTCTCTCCCCCTTAAATCATCCTTCTCTCTCCCCCTTTATTTTGGAAAGTTAATCAAAAGATTCCTGTCAAAAAGGAAAGTAAATCAAACAATATTACATCAAATCATATCAACGGGAATCATGCCTAATTTAGAACGAAGAGATTCATATGTGGCTTGATTTAAGGCCTTTGTAAATATATCTGGTACTTGTGATTCTGTGCGTACGTGATCTATGACAATATTACCATTGTTAACGTGATCACGAAGAAAGTGATAGCGAACTTCTATATGCTTAGCCTTAGAGTGTAACACGGGATTCTTAGACAAATTTATTGCACTCATACTATCACAATATATATGAATCTTATTTACGGTAATTCCAAAGTCCGAAAGTTGTTGTTTTATCCACAACAACTGTGTGCAACAAAGGCTAAGTGCCATGTACTCAGCCTCCGTAGTGGACAAAGCAACACTTGCTTGCTTTTTGGAAAACCATAAAATAAGGGAATTTCCTATAAATTGGCAAGTTCCGCTCGTGCTTTTTCTATCTATTTTGCAGCCACCATAATCTGCATCAGTGTAAGCATGTAAGTCAAATGTAGAATCTTTATCGTACCAAATACCTAAGGTGGGCGTATGCTTAATATAACGGAATATTCTTTTTACTGCATTTAAGTGTGACACCTTAGGTTGACTTTGAAAACGAGCACACATGCATACGTTAAACATGATGTCAGGCCTACTAGCAGTTAAGTATAGCAAAGAACTTATCATAGATCGATATAATCCATTATCAACGTCTTTAGCATCTTCGTCTTTGTCTAATTTAGTAGTGACACTCATAGGGGTGGGGGATGGTTTCAAATTTTCAAAATTAAACTTTTTGATCATGTCATTAACATATTTCGCTTGGCTTATATGAATTCCTTTACTCGTTTGCTTAATTTGCAAGCCAAGGAAATAATTAAGTTCACCAACCATAGACATTTCAAATTCAGCTTTCATACAATTTTCAAAATCTTTAACGAGTCTATGTGAGGTAGAACCGAAAGTAATGTCATCTACGTAGAATTGAATAATAAGTAAATCTGATTTTTGTTGTTTCAAAAATAGTGTACTATCTATAGTATCGCGTTTAAAATTATTTTCTAAAAGGAAAGTAGCAAAACGATCATACCATGCTCTTGGCGCTTGCTTTAGGCCATATAGTGCCTTCTTTAGTTTGTACACGTGATCTGGATGTTTCAAATCTTCAAAACCGGGTGGTTGCTTCACGTATACTTCTTCTTGTATGAATCCGTTTAGAAAAGCACTTTTGACGTCCATTTGATACAATTTAAAATCTTTCATGCAAGCAATAGCAAGTAAGAGTCGTATGGCTTCTAAACGTGCTACGGGTGCAAATGTTTCATCGTAGTCTATTCCTTCTTCTTGATTATATCCTTGATCTACGAGTCTTGCTTTATTTCTAACGACCTTTCCTTCTTCATTCATTTTATTCCTAAATACCCACTTTGTGCCTATTATAGTCTTATCTTGTGGTCGTGGCACTAAATCCCATACATCATTTCTAACGAATTAATTAAGTTCGTCATGCATAGCATCAATCCAAGATGAATCACTCAAAGCATCATGCACATTTTTAGGCTCAATTTCAGAAATCATAGCATGAAATTCATTTATTTCATCAGAAGTGATTCTTCTACGTGGTCGCACACCGTGAGTGATGTCGCCTATGATGAGATCATGTGGGTGATCTCTATGCCATCTTGGTTGATTATTCTCTAAGTTATCATGCATTTCTATATGATCATGTATTTCTAGTGTCTCATTCATATCATGCATATCAAAAGAATCATTATCTTCATTCAAAACAGGTTTCAATTCAAAATCATCATCATATTCCTTATCTTTATCAATCTCACCAAATTCATTGAATTTAGCATGAATAGATTCTATGATTTGTCTAGTGAGAGGATCATAACATCTATATGCTTTTGAATTTATGGAATACCCAACAAAAATGCACTCAATTGATTTGGATTCAAATTTATCTAAATTATCTTTTGTATTCAAGACAAAGCATTTGCATCCAAACACACGAAAATAATCAATCTTAGGCATGCGATCATTCAAAATTTCGTAAGGCGTCTTGTTTATTTTCTTTCTTATAGATAGGCGATTTACAATATAGCATGCACAATTTACGGCTTCCGCCCACAGAAATCTAGGCAATTTATTTTCGCAAAGCATGGTTCTAGCGATTTCTTGTAGTGTGCGATTCCTTCTTTTTACTACTCCATTTAATTGTGGAGTTCTAGGTGGTGAAAACTCATGTTTAATTCCTTTTTCTTCACAAAACGAAATCATCTCTTTATTTTTAAACTCACCGCCTCTATCGCTTCTTATTCTTTTCACATTTACACCATATTGATTTTCGAGTTGTTTAATTAATTTAGCAATCTCTACGGCGTTATCATCCTTATGTGCAAGAAATAAAGTCCAAGTATAACGAGAAAAGTCATCAACAATCACGCATGCATAGTGACGCCCACCAAGGCTTGTAGTGCGACTAGGACCAAACAAATCGATATGCAATAGTTCTAGTATTCTAGTCGTGCTTATTTCATTTTTCGGCTTAAGTGACTCACGTGTTTGTTTGCCTTTTATGCAAGATTCACACAACTGAAAGTTGTCTAAATCAAGCGTAGGCAATCCCCGTACTAGGTTCTTTCGTTGCAATTTTTCTAGTGTGGAAATACCTATGTGTCCTAAACGTCTATGCCATAAGTTCACATTGGGTTCATTTGACATAAAACACTTAACTTTAGCGTCTACTACATCATCCATAGATAGCATAAAAATATTGCCTTCTCGTTTTCCTTTTAAAATGGTTTCTCCATTTTTATCTATTATGTTGCAATAAGGATGAGTAAAGCACACATTGAAACCATTGTCAACAAATTGAGAAATACTAAGAAGATTGTAAGATAAGTTGCTTACCAAAAATACGTTGGAGATTTGGAGTGTGTTCGGATTGCCAATCGTACCTTTTCCAATGATCTTGCCCTCATTGTTGTCTCCAAAGGTCACAGATCCGCCTTTTGTGACCTTCTTTAATTTGGAGAACAGGCTCGGGTCACCCGTCATGTGCCTCGAGCAACCACTGTCAAGGAACCACTTTATTGATGTATCTTTCGATGTGTGGTCTCCCTGCAATGTGGAAAAGTGATTTAGGTACCCTTTTAATTTTGGGTCCTTTCGAGTTAGTTAATCACCTTTTGGTAAAGGTACCTTTTGGTACCCATACTTGGGTGATCCTTCTCGGTCTATCAAATGGCAAGAATGTAGATGAAGGTGCAATATAGTAGACATGTAGTGCATGCACTTTGGGTCTTTGCCCAAGGACTCCTCTATACTCGTTGAATGAAGGACGCTTTTGATATGTCCTTGCGTGTGTGTGCGTAGTGCGTGGATGATATGTATTTCGTGTATGCATTGTTCTTCTCTTTTCATATCTGTATGGTACAACGTTATATTTCACATGATATGATGGAGTGGGGCGTGAGGAAGGGGGCACTTTTTGCGTCATCTTAGACGCCACTTGCGGCTTAGGAGTGTCCACTTGCTTAGACACAACAAACTTGGTTGGTTTGGTTGATACTTCGTTAGTATCAACGTATCCTAATCCAGTTTTGTCACTGTCATGCTTTTGTGATAATATGATGCGATGCAGCATGTTTGACCCTGTATCAAATTGTTTCATCATTTTCTCTAAATCGGTATTCCTTGATTTCAAATTTGAAATCTCGGATTTCATTTCATTATTTTGAGAGGTTAATGATGTGATCTCGGTTTTCAATGCAGTGATGACACATGAAGACTCTTTCTTTGAATCGCTTAATTGAGCGACAAGATTTTCGTTAGAAGATTCTAACAGTTTCTTGTCTTCAATTAAACGTTTCTTTTCTTTAGCGAGAGTCTTAGTGAATTTATGCAGTTCTAGATACTGACTAAAAAGATCATCATAAGAAGGTTCAGAGTCAGAGTCAGAATCAGATGATACCTCGTTAGATGCTTTCGAGGCAAAGCATACTTGAGCGGTCTCCTCTTCGGTCTCAGTTTCAGAGTCTGATGAATCACTCCATGTGGAGGCCTTTAGTGCACGTTTCCTTTGTTTAGGATCTGAGACGAGTCTATTTTTGTTCCGCTCTTTGTCAGGGTACTTATTAGTTTGCTTTTCTTTGTTTGGGCAGTCATATGATAAGTGTCCGAGTTTGCCGCATTCATAACATTTAATGTCCTTATCATTTGACTTGTTTTTATTTCTCTTAGATGTAGTGCCCTTTTTTTTATTTCTAAATGACTTTATCATGAATCTTCTTAGTCCTTTAGCCAATAGGATTAAATCATCATTATCCGATTCGGAATCACTATCATCTACGTGATCGGAGGGAGGGGAGACGTGTTCATTTAATTTAAAAGCAATGGTTTTACCTTGTTTAGATGATTCCGATTTCCGAATAGTAAGTTTGTTTTCATAAACTTTGAGTGAGCCAATTAGTTCTTCCATCTTTATTGATTTAGTTTCCTTGCTTTCTTCTATAGCAGTCACTTTAGGATCCCATTCCGAAGGAAGGCTTCGTAGGACTTTCTGTACCTTTTCCTGCGTAGTAAAAGCCTTACCAAGAGACTCAAGAGAGTTATAGATGTTAGTTAAACGAAGATCCATATCTACAATCGACTCATTAGGCAACAATTTAAAAGACTCAAGAGTAGACATGAGCATATTGATTTTTGACTCTTTTACTTGACTCGTGCCTTCGTGTTTCATTTCTAGAATTCTCCACATTTCTTGTGCACTCAAACAATTTGACACATAAGTGGACTCACTCTTACTCAATCCATTTAAGAGTAACTGCATGGCCTTAGCATTCATACTAAGTTTCTTTTTATCTTTACTAGTATAGTCTTGTCTAGTTTTAACGACTTCTAGTGTGACTCCGTCTACAGTGGATGACTTAGATGGGACATATGGACCATCTTCAATTATTGACCAAAGATCTATATCTATAGCCATAAGAAAAATTTTTATCCTAAGTTTCCATTGAATAAAGGACTCACCGTCAAAAAGTGGAGGCCTTTGGTTCGACATACATTCTTGTTCGGTTTTGAGATTTGTGGATGCCATCTCACGGAATCGTTGGATTCCTTGTAGTGAGTATTCCTGCGCTCTGATACTACTTGTTGGATCTGCAAGGAACCACTAGAAGGGGGGGGGGTTGAATAGATGGTGCGGAAAGTGTGCTTTTTAAAATTTCTTTAAACTTGAACAATTCAAGTTCTGAAAACAGATTCTGTTTTCAGGACCAGTTATAAAACATTTTTAAAACTAGGTTAGAGGTCTCCAAAAATTATGAAATTGTGAGAGAACTTAGCCTCAGAAGTTATGAGGGTCCCCTAAAAATTTCAAATCAAAATTCAACCTTTAACCCCTTCAAAAACCGTTGGTACTCAGATTGTGCAAATCTGCCAGAAACGGTAGATGGTTTTGAAAAATTAATTCCTATTTGTGTGAACGTCCATATGATCTGAAAATTTTACCACTAACTCTTTATATAATATATTTTAATGGGTTGAAACAGTTTTGAAAAATTCTTTTGGGAAGTAGGTCAAATACAATCAAAGTCTCAACCTTTGCAAGTCTGAAAATCAGACTGCACTAGTCTCAGAACGTTTGATTTTTAGTTGACTTATACTTGTCCAAAAGGGTTGAAACTTGTTCCAAATTAACCCTAGAACGTGTAAGTATGTTTCTGGAAATTTTCGTATTTTTTGAAAATCGTTTACTATTTTTACTGATGCAAACAAGAAGGATAAACAGTGTAGTAACTGAAACGTAAATGCAGAACGTAAATGGCACCAAGAATTTTATACTGGTTCGGTTATAAACAACGTACTCCAGTCTTCAAGGAATACCTTTCTTGGTTCACACTAATCACACACACGCAGTACACCTTACCGCAGGGTTGATAGAGTTAAACCTAACTCCAACCCTTTACAAACGTTGTATGACGAGTACAATTCACACGAACACCACCACCTCACTAGAATGAAGATTGATCACACCTTGATCAATCTTTTACAAAGATGTATGAATGGTGGTTTATCTCAAGCCTATTCAAGATTGAAAGAATATGAATACAATAGGCTTTACAAGAAAAGAGAAAGAAAGAAGATGTAGGAGAAGAAGAGCTTGTCTATTTGATCTCTTTAGAATGCAATGCTTGTTGTTGTTTTGTTTGCTCTCCTCTTCTCTTTTTAAGATTGCAGCCGTCCCCCTAGGGCTTCTCCCCTCTTGAAAATTGTCTTTTAAGTCCTTGAGAGAGTGTAAGACATCATTGTGACAATGCCTTGCTTGGCATCATTCTATTAGATCATCATTTAGTCTTTGCTTACTTGGCACCTCTTTATTGGCTCAATGTTGTCAACATGATGACATGGAAAAAATCTGAGATTAAAACTTTAAACATGTGCCAATATCAATCATAAAATCATACCATAAGTCAAGAGATACACCATGAATTGCAAGACCAACAAATCCTTCCCAAACAAGGCATAATTTCGGCCATATAGTCATCTTGCCATGCTGAATTTTCAGCATGTGCACCATTTAATTTTATTCAAGATAATTCCCAATTTACTTTGATTTTTCTCATTAAAAATGAATCAACAATACATGGTAAGTCTTGCTATCAATTGAGACATGAACTTGGACACAAAAAGCTCATCATGTTCGGCCACAACATGTACACATGCTGAAAAATTTTCAGCATGTGTGATATGCTAAATATCACCATTTATTTATTTTAAATATTATTCAAAACCTTACTATATCCTCTTCCAATCAATCCACCTTAATCAAGAAGTAAAATATGTCTCATAATGACCTTAAAAACACCACCCATTAGCACACATGCTGAATTTTCAGCATGTGTCACAATTGTGACAAGATTTTGAAGTATTACCTTGTGTAGCTCCTTCCTTTATGTCACCAATAATGTATGATTGATTCTTGACCAATCAATATGCCAACAAGGCTCCACATATGCTCCATCTCAGCTGTAGGGGCGTGTATACATGTATATGCATGTGCTGAATTTCATTTTTGCTAACTTTGTAAAATAGTGCACATTTAATAATACACACATGTAATATTCCAATCAGCCCTTAATTTAATTTTCTAGAACACTTTAAGATGTATATCATATGTAAAAAGTGTCTAGATACGTGTCACATGATGTACAAGAAAAACGTTCCATGTTATGTGCGTAGAAAAACCGAATTTTCGATATTTATCGATTACCCGATTTTTAAATTCCAACTTTTGCACATGTTATATATATTACGTTATACATAATATATATAATATATACTTTAAATCTCAGCACTTGGCTGGTTTAAAGTGGTACCATTAACATGTGACAAAATTAAACTTGGAATCTTTACATTTTGGCCTTAATGTGAAGTAATTTGTGTGTGCCAACATGGAAAGTATTTTTGGCTGAATATGTCATGTGTAGCACGAAATTTACATCATATTTTGATGTATATGGGCTGGCCATTTATTTATGGAAAGTACGTGACACGTTGACGAAGTTTCGGTATTCGCCCGATACGACAAATTTCGGTTTAGAACCTTTTATCGTGTCGTATTTAATTTGTCATCACCATATCTTATATCATATGATATAAGACCTGAATATACTCATAAATATGAGTTAAGTATAGTGGTGTGACATTAACGTACGTATGTAAGATATATAACGTGTCGGTAGTATGTTGGAATACATGTGTATGTGCCTTTATAAAAAATCTGAAAATATATGGCGTATATATATATGGAGTGTGTATCATTAAAGAGGAGAGGAGGAGAAAACTTTCCTTCCATGGCCTTGTTGCCTTTGTGCCTTTTCCAAATGAATCTTCCTTTAATGAACTACTTAGTTTATTAAACTAAGTACTTCACTTAATGAACTAATTTAGTTCATTAATGGTGGCACCTGAAAATAGTATAAACACAACAAATGTTTGCCATATGATGTAAGCTTTAATGCTTCATGACTCGTTAGTATGACAACATAATATATAAGCTAAATAAGGCAAGTGATGGCAAGTTATCATGCATACATGTACACATTTATGCACGTTTATATATATGTATATATATGCATTCAAATTTCTTATTTTAAAATCACTCAAACCCTCTTGTTTCCATAGTTGGTGCGGAAAGTGTGGTTTTTAAAATTGTTTTGACTCAAGAACTCAACTTTTGAAAACCGTTTCAGTTTTCAGGACCAGTTTTAAAACGTTTTTAAAACTAGGTTGTAGGTCTTCAAAAATTCTGCAATTTTGAGAGAACTTAGCCTCAACTTTTATGAGTGTCTCCTAAAAATTTCAGATTTAAATTCAACCTTTAACCTCTTCAAAAACCGTCGGTGGTCGGATTGTGTGAATCTGCCAGAAACGGTAGACTGATTTAAAAAATTTATTTCTATTTGTACGTAACTCCAAATGCTCTGAAATTTTAACCACTAGCCCCTTATAAGTTATATTTAAATGGGTTGAAGCAGTTTTAAAAAATTCTTGTGGAAAGTTAGTCAAATACAATCAAAGTCTCAACCTTTGTAAGCCTGAAAATCAGACTGCACTAGTCTCAGAACTTTGGACGTTTGATTGACTTATACTTATCTAAAAGGGTTGAAACTTATGCCAAAATAACCTTAAGACGTGTGGCTATGATTCTGGAAAGTTTTATAATTTTTGAAAAAAGTTTACGATTTTTACGAACGTAATCAAAAATGATAAGCAGTGCTGAAACAGAATATAAGTGCTGAAAGTAAATGACACCAATAATTTTATACTGGTTTGGTTATAAACAACCTACTCCAGTCTTTGAGGAACACCTTCCTCGGTTCACACTAATCACACAACACAAAAAAACCTTACCACAGGGTTGATGGAGTTACACACCAACTCCAACCCTTTACAAACCTTTTATGATGAATACAATGCACACGAACACCACCACCTTGCAAGATTGAAGATTGATCACAACTTGATCACTCTTTTACAAAGATAAAAAGTATGTGGTGGTCTAAGTGTTGTAACCCAATAGGAAATCCTTTTGTACTTGAGATCTATCTAAGAGACTATATGACAAGATATGATTACAATTACCATTGTATTGAGTCGATGATTGTTATTTCAGATTACATTACAGAAAGTAAGATATACACATATATAATTTGGAGTTTGAATATTGGACCATGGGGAGAGGCCCAATTCACCCCTAAGTGTTTGGGAGCTTTCGGCCCTAAGGGTAGGAAAGCCTTAATGGATTTTCTTAAGATTTTAAGGACCAACTTTTAAGTAAGCTAATAAGCCTTAAACAATTAGGGGTAATGGTAAGAAAAATTTGGTTTCCTCCCAAAACCCCATTTTAATCGGCCCTTAGCCCAAAGAAGGCTTCAATATTTTTCCTAATTAATCATTTTAAGAGAAAGAAGAGGAAAAAGAAAATAAAACAAACAAAGTAATGTAACTCTTAAATGGGGATAAAGTATGGTTGGGGTCATTAAAGACCCCCAACCAACCGGCCACCTAATGGCTAACCATGGAGGATTTTTAAATCCTACCATGGTTACTTTATCAATTAAACCAAGGTTAAGGCAACCATGATTGGATAAAGTAACTTGGGTTAGCTCCAAAGTAACCATGATTAGACTAAAGTAACTAAGGTTAGTAATAAATTAACCTTGATTAACTAAAGTAATCAAGGTTCATTCCTATGGTAAACCCTAACCCCTCTTACTCCCCTCCCCCAACTGCTAAAACATAGCCAAAAGAGAGAATTCCCTCCAACCACACTTTAGAATTCTCTAAACATTTTCTAAACACTCAAAAGACTTCTAGTGCAAGAGAAGTGCAATCTCTTCCTTTCCTCCCAAACCACACGGCCAAGGGAAAACAAGAAGTTCCTAGGTTCTTCCAAGAATAAGGGATATTAGGTAAGTACTCTTAGCCTTCTTGAGAAGATATCTACATTTTCATGAGAAGAAACTTATGGTGCTATTTCTTGCTCATAACCGTGACCTTCAAGGTCACTAGGCTCAACAAGTCTCATGATTTTGAGGACTCTAGTCTAAAGAAGCTTGAATACTACTAAAGCGCCTTTTTTGGTAAGTTCGTGTAGCACTCACTAAGTGTATATTTTAGTTAAGGATGTAAACTAACCCTTTCATCTCTTTTCCTCTCCACCACCGTGGGATACATGCATAGAAGAAAAGAAAGGTTATAACTTTCCAAATATCCTTCAAGAAGAGTAAGCAAAAATGCAAGTACATTATACTTTTTGTGGCTTGAATGTGAGAGTGCTTGCATGAATGGCTAGATGACCTTAAGATTCAATCTTAGTTGTGATATGCTAAGCTTTGATGCATAAACTTTTGGCCTAGGGACCAAACGGCGTATAGGTGTGAATTTTTGTTTAAAGGTGGAATCTTTATTTGTTTTATGCACGATTATGTGATAACCTAAGATGAACATGCTAAAGATTCTTTCTTTTCCATGGATGGTGTATACGGTTGAAGGGGTTAAAGAGATAGGGGTGGTTTTGCATGAAATGATAAATTATGGGGTAAAGTGGAGACAAGATTATGCTTTTGTGTGCTAAGCTTAACATGTTTCTTGTGGATATATTATTTTGCCTTGCATGTACCTAAATGGGCTGTTGGTGACTAGGGTGCGTATGCACCAAAATTGTTGCTAATGTTGATTTAGTGGAATGTGGTATGCTTAGCCAAAGGATGATGTATGTGGTGTACAAATTGTTTTGTAAGAGATTGCATATGATGGTTGTGGCGGGGTGAATCTGTAAATTCCCCATAAAAGAGTAAGTTTGAAGTTTAATAAAGGGTTTATGACAAACAATGCAAGTTAGGGCCATTTAGGAAGGAAATATGACAACTAGGAAATTTACTGGAGCAGGGCAGATTTTGGGCTGTCTTGTGAGACCCGAAAAGAGACCTTAGGGACATTCAATTTAACTGACTTTTGGTAGGACACTATCCTTTTGTGTATATTAGATGTGAGAGTTGGAATTTCGTTACAAGGAGCTACGGATTATTTTTAGTGAAATTTTTACTAAAACTGGTCATACTGGAGAATTTTACTGGGCTTGGCGGATTTTATGTGGCACCATGAGCAACCAGGAAATGGACCATAGGAATATGAAATTTGGCCAATTTTTGGTAAGATGCTAGCCTGAGGTGTCTACTAAGCTTGAGAGTTGGAATTTCTGAAAAAGGAGTTACGGTATGGTCACACTAAAACTTATAGTAAAATCGGTCAATCCAGAAATCAGCATGTGACGGTTTTAGGAAAAAGAATAAACAACGCCTCGAACGATATTATAAATCCGCGAAATTTATTTACCAACTACTTAAGACATAGGTGAACCATTCTATGTAAGCCACATATTTTTAGAATGACTAATTAATGGGTAAACACCATAAATAAGTAGACGTCACTAATCTGAGATTTTGGACAAAATTGAGGAACTTATTATATGGCCTTAATCAAATGGACTTAGGCTAGTTATACGACTTGGGCATACAATCACCAATTAATGGAATGTTAATAATAATTTTTCTAAGCTGGCCCAAATTAAAAGAGTTTTATTGGGCTTACACGAAAGACCAAAGAAAGACGCGCTGAATTTCCGAAATTCAGCAGCCTTGTTTCGGGATTAATTAAACTAAGTGTCGTACGCATTTTGTATCATCACGAGAATTTTATTATGTACAAATGGGGCATTTTTATGCATACGCATGACGAGCATTATTGTTAGTGGGCCTAACCACAAGGGATTAGGGCCGAATACAAGGAGTGTTCATGTTGGAAATGTTTCCAACATAGCGACGAGTTGTACATATGTGTTTATGTAACGCATTATGTCATGGTTTGCATATTACATGTCATGCATTTCATCATCATCATTTACATGATTTATGGCATTGGTTTTATACTAAAGAAAGATGAAAGCGTTTTTTAAAAGAAAAGATTCTGTTTTAAAAGAACGCTTCCCACCGGTACCGCATGTGTATGTTCCTGGCTAGTAAGGACCCGCCCAGATCTGGGGTTAATTGATCTGATGATATGGACCGTTCAGGCCCAAAGAGAATAGACCTGATATGGACCGTTCGGGCCCGGAGAGAATAGGCTCGATAAGTGATGACGTTACCGTTCCGAATCCAGGAATAATAGATTCAAAGGGGAGACGTGACCGCCTCAGATCCCGAAAGATAGATTTGAACACTCTATTATTTTCTGACGATGATGATTTGAAAGAAAAGCATGAAAGATCATATTCCCATTTTTATCATGATGAATCACACGTACATAAGTATGCATGTCGCGTTTACTGAGACATCGTGTAGTGACACAAGATATTTAGACTAAGTTGTTATAACTTGGTAGCTCCTAAGTATGACCTCATTAGTAATGATCCTTGATATGTTACGAATTGATGCATGTTACGGCCTTTTATTGTTATGTTCTTTATTAAGTAACGATTTTGTTTAAGATATGATCTTGATGCATTAAGGGTTGATCACATCAGGTATTGAATGGAGGACAGGTATTTTTCTAAACCGAAATTTTTGGGGTTCGGTTCTTTTATGTACTTTCCATTTAATCCTCGATTATTATAGTATACTTGCTGGTGACTTTTTTACTCACCCCCTATTTTTCCTCCCAGAGGTTGCAGGGGACAAGGTAGAATGGATATAGGATGAACCTAGGGTTCCCTATCCTTGAGTGCAGCGAGAGATAGACATATTAGGTGACTTGGCATGCTGGTGGTGACTAATGACTGATTTTGTAATTGTGATGCGAAACATTTATCTTTGAGAATTTCGATACTTTTGATTTGGGTTGTAAAAGATAAGAATGATCTCGTGGATGTTTTAATTTGAAGTTTTTATTCTGTCACGGTTTCGCTTACTTGATGATGTATAAGCGCGAAAGTCCATGTTTTCTATCAAGGACCATGATGTGTTATGGATTGACATCTGGTACTCTCCTTAGTGAAGTACGGCGGGTGCACCGACTTCGTCTAGGCCGGGGTACGGGCCGCTACAGGTGGTATCAGAGCTAAGGCTCCAGATCCGGCCATAATATAGAATTAAGTTATGATCGTAGTTGACTAAGTTTGATCTTAGACCTAAGTCATGATTCTAGATGAGAGTTGACCTTAGACTAGGATGACTTAGACTGGAAAATTAGAGTACGGCCCATTGATAATACCCTGATTAACAACCAATCACAAAATTTAATTTATAACGTATGTACGTATATGCTCTTCAGATACGCTATTGGAATAAATTAAATTTTGCTACGTATTATGACGTCCTCGTATTAAATAAAACCCGACACTGCATAATGCTGATGGTGCGACCAAGAGGCAGACCAGCAAGAGCTAGACCCGAGGTGCAGGAGCCTATCCCTCCTCCACCCGCTCAGGTCCCTCCACCCCTTCCTCCGCAAGACCAAAATCCACTGCCTGTTCAGAACGTTCCTGCACCCCAAGGACCTTTTCCACAAATGATGCTGGATATCAATGCCTTTCAAAACTTTTGCCAGACAGACACTCAAATTGGTCAAGTGATGCTGCAACAGAATATCCCGCAGCCACATGAACCAGTTAGGGATGCTCACTTGACCAATTTGAGTGTCTGTCTGGCAAAAGTTGAAGAGAGCAAATGTTCCACCATTTGAAGGGAAGTCGGACTCTGACGCCGTTGAGAAGTGGCTAGATGAAGTAGAGAATTTTTTTGAACTGATTAGAGCACCTGAGGAGGTGAAATCACAGGCAGTTAGGCCATTTCTGTTGGGAGAGGCCAACCAGTGGTGGAAGGCCAATCTGCAATCTCTACCCCGACCTATTTCATTGGAAAGATTCCTTCAAGAGTTCAACAAATTCTACATACCACCCTCTGTCAAGTTACAGAAAAGGCATGAGTTTGAATCTCTAATACAAGAACAAGGAACGACCGTTGCTGACTACGTTAACAAGTTTATAGCTCTGGGAAGATTCCAACCATCCACCATGAAAGATGAAGAAACCAAAATGTTGAAATTTGAAAGAGGACTGAACCTTAGAATTCGAACATGGAAAGTAAATGCAAATCCAGCAAACTTTGGTGCACTTCTAGACGCATGCTACCGAATCGAAAGGGAGATCATTCGCCGTGATGAGTTTGGCCAGAAAAGGGGACGAGAAGTGTCTGGGAGCGGAGGGCCCCGCAAGTCCACAAAGCAAAATACGGGGGGCCCAGGACGTCAAGGGAAGAACCAGTTTCAACGCCGTTCCCAAAAGAACCAATCAAAGAATCAAGGCCAACAATCTGCTATTCCGAGCTGCTCTCACTGCGGTAAGCGCCATGTGGGAGAATGTTACTACCAATCGGGGAAATGTTTCGGGTGCGGCAAGACAGGCCACATGCTTAAAGACTGTCCAGATAAGGGAACCACCTGCTTCGGATGCGGGAAAACAGGACATATGGCTAAGGAATGTCCGGAGAAGGGGGCCCAGCAGCAACAACAACCGCCAAAGCCTCAGTGTCAGCGTACCAACGCACGAGTTCACGCCATGACTAATGCAGCTACCGAAGAGGCCAATGACGTGATGACATGTATTTTCTAAGAATTGTGCTAATTCTTATGAGTACTGTTGTGCTATAGTTGCTTAGTAAGTATTGCATGATTCAGGAGCTATCCTAGTATGTTTAGTACCTGCCAACGTGTTATTTGATAGTGGCGCTAGCCACTCCTTCATATCCAAGAAATTGGCAAAGAATATTGAGTATAACCCCACCTATAGTGATGCACCCTATAGAATCCAAGCAGCTGGGGAACAAGTGCTTGTATCTTACCATGTTTTTAGAAACTACGAACTTGAGTTCGATAATCATCGGTTTGATGCCGATTTGATTTCCATACCCATGACGGACTTCAATGTGATTCTTGGGATGGACTGGCTCTCTAAGAATTAAGCCAACATCGATTGTAGTGAAAAAAAGTTACCTTTAAAGATCCCACACGTAAAGAAGTGACCTTTCAAGGAGTATCAAAGTTACGAAAGTGTCCTAAGAACATTTATGTAAATGCAATTCGCGCTAATAAGGCACTTAAGAAAGGACATGAAAGCGCCCGTAGATCTGTCTCAAGTCCCAGTAGTTCGTGAATACCCAGTTTTTTTCCAGAAGAGTGACCAGGTCTTCCTTCGAATCGGGAGATATCTTTTGAAATCAACCTGGTTCCGGTAGCTGAACCAATGTCAAAGGCTACTAAAAGAGCTGAAGGAACAGCTGCGCGAATTGCTGAAAAAGAAACTTATTCGCCCAAGTGTTTCTCCTTGGGGAGCTCCCGTACCGTTTGTCAAGAAAAAGGATGGAAGTATGCGGTTATGTATTGGCTATTGGGAGCTCAACAAAATCACTATAAAGAATAAGTACCCATTGCGAAGGATCGACGATCTGTTCGATCAGCTTCGGGTAAGCAAACTAAAACTTTATTTTAGTAATGAGTCTATTATAAACCCTACCTAAAGGTATACTGATGCAGGGGGCAAGGATTTTCAGTAAAGTTGATCTTCGCTCAGGATATTTCCAATTGAAGATCAAGGCTGAGGACGTCCAGAAAACTGCATTCGTAACCCGTTATGGACATTGCGAATTTCTAGTAATGCCATTCGGACTGACCAACGCCCCTGCAGCGTTTATGGATCTAATGAATTGAGTCTTTCAGGACCAACTAGACAAGTTCATTGTAGTGTTCATCGAAGATATGTTGATCTACTCACCTGACGAATAGACCCACGCAAACCATTTAAGGGCCATTCAGGACATTCTACGGAGAAAACAGCTGTACGCGAAATTTAGTAAATGTGAATTCTGGCTATGAAGTGTAGCATTTCTGGGACATGTAATATCTGAAGAAGGTATAGCTGTAGACCCCAAGAAAATAGAGGCAATCACGGAGTGGCCCAGACCGACCAACGTTACAGAGGTACGAAGTTTTCTCAGTCTCGCCGGTTACTATCGTAAGTTTGTGGAAGGGTTTTCTCGAATCGCTATGCCTCTTACCCGTTTGACCCAAAAGAAAACCAAGCTTGAATGGACCTCAGATTGCGAACAGAGTTTTACCGAATTACAGAAGAAGCTGACCTCCGCCCCATTTTTAGCGCAACCCGTTCCTGGTGAAAACTTTGTAGTATACAGTGATGCCTCTAAGAAAGGGCTGGGATGTGTATTGATGCAAAAGATCGAGTGATTGCGTGCGCATCCCGACAATTGAAGCCATTTGAACAAAACTACCCAGTACATGACCTTGAATTAGCAGCCGTGGTCTTTGCACTAAAAATATGGAGGCACTATCTATATGGTGAAAAGTGCGAAATTTTCATATACCACAAGAGCCTCAAGTATCTGTTCACCCAAAAAGAGCTAAGCATGCGTCAGCGCAGATGGCTAGAATTAATGAAAGACTACGACCTATCAATTCAGTATCATCCGGGAAAAGCCAACAAGGTAGCTGACGCATTAAGTAGAAAAACAAGCCATCCACATCAACCACCTTTGCAGCGTGACATGGAAGAATTTGATTTGGAAGAGGTTGATTCAATTGAAGGCATGCTCGCAAAGTTGGTGTTAATTCCTTCGAAGATAGACAAGATTAAAGAAGGACAAGAAAAGGATGAAACCTTAAAGAAGATAAAGGACCGAGTGAGAATGAAACCTTCTGAAGAGTTTAAAGTCCGAAACGACAACAGTTTGTGGTTTCAAGAAAGACTGTGTGTACCCAATGACGAGGACATACTGAATGAAGTTCTTCGGGAAGCTCACAACTCTTGGTTATCTATTCACCCTGGAACCAATAAGATGTATCAAGATTTGAAGCAGCGATTCTGGTGGCATGGCATGAAAAGACATATTGCGGAATACGTAGAAAAGTGCCTCATTTGCTAGAAAGTGAAAACAGGACATCAGAAACCCGCTGGGTTGCTACAACCTCTGGAAGTTTCCGAATGGAAATGGGACCACATTACTATGGATTTTGTTATGGACCTACCCAGAACAAGGAATGGATACGATACCATTTGGGTAGTCATGGATCGCCCAACAAAATCCGCTCACTTCATGGCCATGACAATCAAGGCTCCAATGGAGAAATTGGCTACGATGTATGTTGAACAAATTGTAAGTCTTCATGGAGTACCCCTAAGTATCGTGTGTGACCGTGACCCTCGCTTCGCATCATGATTTTGGATCGCTTTTCAGAAAGCGATGTGCGCTGAGATCCGCATGAGCTCGGCATTTCATCCCCAAACGGATGGCCAATCTGAAAGAACCATTCAGACATTAGAAGACATGCTGCGATCTTGCGTGCTTGACTTTTGGGGAAGCTGGGATCGGAGTCTCAAATTGGCAGAATTTTCTTATAACAATAGTTACCACCGATTTATAGGGATGGCTCCGTATGAAGCACTTTATGGAAGAAAGTGTCGCTCTCCACTCTATTGGGATGAAATCGGAGATAAGATTCTTACTGGACCCGACTTAGTAGAGCAGACTCGAAACCAAATAAGAATCATAAGGCAAAAGTTACAGACGACCCAAGATAGAAGCAAGGCTTGGGCAGATGAGAAGCGGCGACCATTAGAGTTTCAAACCGGAGAAAAAGTGTTTTTAAAGATATCGCTGACAAAAGGAGTTAAAATATTCGGTATCAAAGGGAAGTTAAGCCCGAGATTTATTGGACCATACAAGGTTCTTGACAGGATCGGGGAAGTTGCTTCTCGACTCGCACTACCACCCACACTATCTCAAATACATGATGTGTTTCATGTATCTCAACTTCGTCGGTATGTGCACGATCCTAGCCATGTCATAAAGGAACAACCTTTGAAGTTGAAATCCGATACGGCATATGAGGAAGAACTGGAAAGAATAAGTGATCGTAAGGAAAAGGTGTTAAGGAAACGATCAATTCCTATGGTCAAGATGCAGTGGAAGAACCATTCTGTGGATGAATCTACCTTGGAAGTAGAAGAAATCATGAAGAACTTGTACCCTCACCTCTTTGATTAGCACTTTTAAGTTTCGAGGACGAAACTTATAATAGGGGGGAGGATGTTGTAACCCAATAGGGAATCCTTTTGTACTTGAGATCTATCTAAGAGACTATATGACAAGATATGATTACAATTACCATTTTATTGAGTCGATGATTGTTATTTCAGATTACATTACAGAAAGTAAGATATACACATATATAATTTTGAGCTTGAATATTGGACCATGGGGAGAGGCCCAATTCACCCCCAAGTGTTTGGGAGCTTTCGGCCCTAAGGGTAGGAAAGCCTTAATGGATTTTCTTAAGATTTTAAGGACCAACTTTTAAGTAAGCTAATAAGCCTTAAACAATTAGGGGTAATGGTAAGAAAAATTTGGTTTCCACCCAACACCCCATTTTAATCGGCCCTTAGCCCAAAGAAGGCTTCAATATTTTTCCTAATTAATCATTTTAAGAGAAAGAAGAGGAAAAAGAAAATAAAACAAATTAAGTAAAGTAACTCTTAAATGGGGATAAAGTATGGTTGGGGTCATTAAAGACCCCCAACCAACCGGCCACCTAATGGCTAACCATGGAGGATTTTTAAATCCTACCATGGTTACTTTATCATTTAAACCAGGGTTAAGGAAACCATGATTGGATAAAGTAACTTGCGTTAGCTTCAAAGTAACCATGATTAGACTAAAGTAACTAAGGTTAGTAATAATTAACCTTGATTAACTAAAGTAATCAAGGTTAATTCCTATGGTAAACCCGAACCCCTCTTACTCCCCTCCCCCAATGACTAAAACATTTCCAAAAGAGAGAATTCCCTCCAACCACACTTGAGAATTCTCTAAACATTTTCTAAACACTCAAAAGACTTCTAGTGCAAGAGAAGTGCAATCTCTTCCTTTCCTCCCAAACCACACGGCCAAGGGCAAACAAGAGGTTCCTAGGTTCTTCCAAGAATAAGGGATATTAGGTAAGTACTCTTAGCCTTCTTGAGAAGATATCTACATTTTCATGAGAAGAAACTTATGGTGCTATTTCTTGCTCATAACCGTGACCTTCAAGGTCACTAGGCTCAACAAGTCTCAAGATTTTGAGGACTCTAGTCTAGAGAAGCTTGAATACTACTCAAGCTCCTTTTTTGGTAAGTTCATCTAGCCCTCAATAAGTGTATATTTTAGTTAAGGATGTAAACTAACCCTTTCATCTCTTTTCCTCTCCACCACCGTGGGATACATGCATAGAAGAGAAGAAAGGTTTCAACTTTCCAAATATCCTTCAAGAAGAGTAAGCAAAAAAGGCAAGTACACTATACTTTTTGTGGATTGAATGTGAGAGTGCTTGCATGAATGGCTAGATGACCTTAAGATTCAATATTAGTTGTGATATGCTAAGCTTTGATGCATAAACTTTTGGCCTAGGGACCAAACGGCGTATAGGTGTGAATTTTTGTTTAAAGGTGGAATCTTTATTGGTTTTATGCACGATTATATGATAACCTAAGATGAACATGCTAAATATTCTTTCTTTTCCATGGATGGGGTATACGGTTGAAGGGGTTAAAGAGATAGGGATTGTTTTGCATGAAATGATAAATTATGGGGTAAAGTGGAGACAAGATTATGCTTTTGTGTGCTAAGCTTAACACGTTTCTTGTGGATATATTATTTTGCCTTGCATGTACCTAAATGGGCTGTTGGTGACTAGGGCAAGTATGCACCAAAATTGTTGCTAATGTTGATTTAGTGGATTGTGGTATGCTTAGCCAAAGGATGATGTATGTGGTGTACAAATTGATTTGTAAGAGATTGCATATGATGGTTATGGCGGGGTGATTTGTAAATTCCCCATAAAAGAGTAAGTTTGAAGTTTAATAAATGGTTTATGACAAACAATACAAGTTAGGGCCATTTAGGAAGGAAATATGACAAATAGGAAATTTACTGGAGCAGGGGAGATTTTGGGCTGTCTTGTGAGACCTGAAATGATACCTTAGGGACATTCAATTTAACTGATTTTTGGTAGGACACTATCCTTATGTGTATATTAGATGTAAGAGTTGGAATTTCGTTAAAAGGAGCTACGGATTATTTTTAGTGAAATTTTTACTAAAACTGGTCATGCTGGAGAATTTTACTGGGCTAGGCAGATTTTATGTGACACCATGAGCAACTAGGAAGTGGACCTTAGGAATATGCAATTAGGCCAATTTTTTAAGATGATATCCTGAGGTGTCTACTAAGCTTGAGAGTTGGAATTTCTAAAAAAGGAGTTACGATATGGTCACACTAAAACTTATAGTAAAATCGGTCAATCCAGAAATCAGCATGTAACGGTTTTAGGAAAAAGAATAAACGACGCCTCTAACGATATTATAAATCCGCGAAATTTATTTACCAACTACTTAAGACATAGGTGAACCATTATATGTAAGCCACATATTTTTAGAATGACTAATTAATGGGTAAACACCATAAATAAGTAGGCGTCACTAATCTGAGATTTTGGGCAGAGTTGAGGAACATATTATATGACCTTAATCGAATGGACTTAGGCTAGTTATACGACTAGGGAACACAATCACCAATTAATGGAATGTTAGTAATAAGTTTTTGAAGCTGGCCCAAATTAAAAGGGTTTTATTGGGCTTACACAAAAGACCAAAGAAAGGGGCGCTGAATTTCCGAAATTCAGCAGCCTTGTTTTGGGATTAATTAAACTAAGTGTCTTACGCATTTTGTATCATCACGAGAATTTTATTATGAACAAATTGGGCATTTTTATGCATACGCATGATGAGCATTATTCTTAGTGGGCCTAACCACACGGGATTAGGGCCGAATACAAGGAGTGTTCATGCTGGAAATTTTTCCAACATAGCGACGAGTTGTACATATGTGTTTATGTAACGCATTATGTCATGGTTTCCATATTACATGTCATGCATTGCATCATCGTCATTTACATGATTTATGGCATTGGTTTTATGTGAAAGAAGGATGAAAAGCTTTTTTTAAAAGAAAAGATTCTATTTTAAAAGAACGCTTCCCACCAGTACCGAGTGTGTATGTTCCTGGCCAGTAAGGACCCACCCAGATCTGGGGTTAATTGATCTGATGATATGGACCGTTCAGGCCCGGAGAGAATAGACCCGATATGGACCGTTCGGTCCCAGAGAGAATAGACCCAATAAGTGATGATGTTACCATTCTGAATCCGAGAATAATAGATTCGAAGGAGAGACGTGACACCCTCAGATCCCGAAATATAGATCTGAACACTCTATTATTTTCTGACGATGATGATTTGAAAGAAAAGCATGAAAGATCATATTCCCATTTTTATCATGATGCATCACACGTACATAAGTATGCATGTCGCGTTTACTGAGTCATCGTGTAGTGACACAAGATATTTAGACTAAGTTCTTATAACTTGGTAGCTCCTAAGTATGACCTCATTAGTAATGATCCTTGATATGTTACGAATTGATGCATGTTACGGTCTTTTATTGTTATGTTCTTTATTAAGTAACGATTTTGTTTAAGATATGATCTTGATGCATTAAGTGTTGATCACATCGGGTATTGAATGGATGACAGGTATGTTTCTAAACCGAAATTTTTGGGGTTCGGTTCTTGTATGTACTTTCCATTTAATCCTCCATTATTATAGTATACTTGCTGGTGACTTTTTCACTCACCCCCTATTTTTCCTCCCAGTGGTTGCAGGGGACAAGGTAGAATGGATGGAGGATGAACCTAGGGTTCTCTTCCCGTGAGTGCAGTGAGAGATGGACTAATTAGGTAACTTGGCATGCTGGTGGTGACTAATGACTGATTTTGTAATTGTGATGGTAAACATTTATCTTTTAGAATTTCGATACTTTTGATTTGGGTTGTAAAAGATAAGAATGATCTCGTGGATGTTTTAATTTGAAGTTTTTATTTTGCCACGGTTTCGCTTACTTGATGACGTATAAGCGCGAAAGTCCATGTTTTCTATCATGGACCATGATGTGTTATGGATCGACGCCTGATACTCTCCTTAGTGAAGTATGGCGGGTGTACCGACTCTGGCTAGGCCGGGATTTGGGGCGCTACACTAAGAGAAGCGTATTCAAGTATATGAATGCAAGTTCAATAGTCTTTTAGGTAGAAGAAAGAAAGAGAGTGTAGAAGAAGAGAGTGCTAGGCGTTTTTCTCTTTTGATTTTGCAAGACTTGTTCTTGTTCTTGTTTTGCTCTCTTGCTTCCCTTTTAACATTATGGCCGTCCCCCCTCTTGGTCCTTCTCCTCTTGAAAATTATCTTCTAAGTCCTTGGGAGAATATGTGGCATCATTGTGACATGTTCTTGCTTACTTGACACCTCCTCATTGGATGATCATTTAACTCTTGCTTACTTGGCACTCATTGATTGGTTGAATGTTTTCATTACTTGATGACTAGGAAAATCTGAGAATTCCACTAAAAACAAGGAAAAAGGTTACTGAAGTTGTTAGTTGGGGTGTTAATGACAAAAGTGATCCCATGAATCTCCCATTACTTGCATCCGGCGGCCTTACGGAAGAAAAGGGAGAATTTTCTTTAAATCTTGGATCACCATCATAAAGCTATTACTACATGTGTGAGACCTTTAGAATTGCTTTAAGAGGCAAATAAAGTGATTAATTGGGGTATTAAGATAAAAAGAATCTCATGGATCTCTCCATGGTGTTCATCCGGCGGTCTTGAAGGAGGAGGGAAACTTTTCCTTAAAACTCTTGAAACGCAATTAGTAGGCTACTTAATCCCATGTGCAAGAAGGCTACTAAAGGCTAGTTGGTTTGTAAGAGGAAAGAGTATTCTAGAGTCTCAAAGACTCCTTACGGCCGAAATTTCTAAAACTTTTGGGAGGGCAAAATTGTCATTTAACGCTTCATAAGACATACTTGAAGTATTATACTATTTCTTATAATATTTACTTTAAGGAAATGCAATTAAAGAAGAAGTAATAAAACTTAATAAAATGCACTTGGGAGAACTAACATTTTGTTAAACCACTTCATACGAGTCTTAAGTACATAGCGATTTCTGTTGGGTACAACACAAGAAGAGATATTGTTGTTTGACTGGGAGAAATTCGGGTAATAGGGACGACTGCTATTGGTGTTTTTTGAAGAAGTTCTTCATCTTCTTCAACTTTATCTGCCCACGTGTTTCGTGGGATATTGGTGTCATTATTCGCCGGAAGCTTGCCTTTATCTTTTGTCTTTCTCAGCATTATTTCTGTTTTGGAGAAATTCTCTGGTCAAAAAGTCAGGAACGAAATTTGGATCGCCTTTTATATATTCAATATTAAAATCATAAATACTTAACAAAGATTGCCATCTAGCAAAAATTTGTTTTGAAGCTAAATTTTTAACATCTTTTTTGCAGAATTTCTTTCGCAGATTTGCAATCAATACGTAAAAGAAATTTTAAATTAAATAAATAACTTTGAAATTTATCAATACATAAAACAATACTCAAAATTTCTTTTTTAATAGTAGAATATGATTTTTTGGGTATCAGTCTAATGACCAAAAAGTATATTGAACTATAGACTCTTTATCCTTTTGTATTCTTTTAAAATTCCACCATATCCAATATCTGATGCGTTTGTTTCAACTATTTTAGAGAGATTAGGATCTGCTATATGTAAGAAGGGTATATCAGATACTAGACTTTTTATTTTCTTAACAACTGAAGTATGTTCTTAAGTCCATGAGTTCTTTATGTAATGGTTTTGCTATTATTATGATATTTGGAATAAAATCAACAACATAATTTAAAGATCCAATCTGGGAATTTTGATGCAAATTGCAAAGATCATTCAATTGGTAAAATTATACCTTGAGATAAATGATGTCCTAAGAATCTTATTTTAGGCTGAAATAAGGACATTTTGGATTTAGATAATACTAACTATATAGACAATGCAAAAATTTGAATAATCCATAAATATATTTTTCATAATTCGCTGAAATTGAGAAGGCGCATTTTTTAATCCAAATGGCATTACTTTCCATTCATATTGCCCAAATAGAACTGTAAATGCTGTTTTGTATCTATCTTTTTCTGATATTTGTATTTGCCAAAATCTTGATTTCATGTCGAATTTTGAATATATACATACAGAATGTAACCTTGTTAATAAATCTTTTTTTATTAGACAATGGGTATCTTATCCATTTTAATTCTTTATTTAATTGTTTATAATTTATTACTAATCTAGGTGTTCCTATTTCTATTTCTGTATTTTTATTTACATAAAAAGCAGCACAACTCCAAGGAGACCTTGATTTTTGTATTAATCCCTTTGATTCCATATCTTGGATTTCTTTTTTACAATATTGTTCCAATTTAGCATTCATCTGAATTGGTCTTGCTTTTGTAGGTATTTCTTCCTCTCTGAATTCTAGAGTATAAGGAAGATCAACTATATGTTGTTTTCTTGACCAGAAAGCATTTGGAAGATCTGAACAAAGTTCATTTTCAAATGATGTTTTAAGATTTTGTATTTTGTTTATTATCCTAGGATCTTTTAATGATGTTCTATCTTATTAATATTTACTGTGTCTTGAAGTAATTGTAGTTGAAAAGTTTTACTTTTTGATATTGCATTCACTTGTTCTTTATGAATTGAACAAGCTTTAATTAAATCTAAATTTTTTGTTTTAGGTTTTTCTAAAAATTCAAAATGAAGTTTTTTTTCTTATTTTGAAAGAAATAGAATTAATTCCTACTTTATATGGTGTAATTAAATTCTTAAAAGGCGTTCCTAGTATAACTGTACGATAGATATCATCTACTACTAAGAACATTGTTTTTATTAATGTATTTGATTTTATAATGTAAGCTTCAGTCTTACATTTGAATTGTAATGTAGCACCCCGCCCGAGACTAAGATCTCGGCACGGCGCACCACTGTACGCTACTACGAGAAGTACAAGGCGTCATCATCATACATGTACAAATCGTAGCATCATGTATCGATAAGCAGAAACGAGATAACATAAGCAGAAATAAATGTTAACAGGAGTACAACCTAATACATCCGCATAAGTGTCATAAATACATCCGAAGTACAAAATGTCAAACTACAGAGCTGAGTATCCTAAAATACAAAAGAGGTCGTAGCAGCTACTAATCAGCTCCATTCATCTAGTCCCTGGGCTCGTCTTCAATGAACTCTAGCTCAGGATCCTGTGGATCTGCATGGTAAAATAAAGGGGTGAACGATAACAAATCACTCAGCAAGTAGTCCCGCCTAGGTTCGTCAAGTGGATCATACATTGGGGTCGGGGTGATGGGGGATACAGCATGGTGTAACATAATGTATCATAATACTCAATGTAACAGGAAGATTAAAACATATTATAAATGTTGAACAATAAATCTGGGTGTAATCGTGGAAATAAAAATGCAGGTATCATATCATGCATCATTACAGATAGAAAGGATTATAAAGTAGACATCCTATCCTGCTTAACAAACTTGTCTTAGTTGATAGTTGCTTCATTCCTGCTTACTATCTTGTTTGGTTTGTTCTTGTCCTTCTGTAATACTACTATCTTATTTTCAAGATTCATGACTTAGAGTTACTTGGAGGTACATGAGACATGATCGTGACATATGCAATAGAAAAACCTTTCTGAAAAGAGAACACTTATTTCATACTTGCATAAGCATGACATGACATGGGCGACTATAACACTTTTTATAACGTGTGAATGGTACCTAAGACATACCGAATGATTCCCCGAGTAGTCATGAGTACTGTCTATGAATCCCAATGGTCCAACCACGGTCTTACATCATACGTACATAGGACTAATGGTGATACGCTATAGCAGAGAACCTGTGTCCCGGACACGGTGTTACACTCAGCGATAACGTACTTTGCCCCTGACATCCTCCCTCAGGACCAGACATCAGGCAGCGCCCCACAATGAACGTCATAGACGTACAAAAAAGGCAGAGAACCCTTACCCCGGGAAGGTGTTACTTGCAGCCTGCATATCATGGATATAAAGATAGGTAGAGAGCCCTTGTCCAAGACAAGGTGTTACACTTACCTATGAGTACATGCATATGTCGTATGGAATCAATCCTCTCGAGGTACAATCCTTAAAATCTTTTAGTCCTAAAACATTTTGTGCAGAACTCAAGTTCGTAAACATGCTCCATGATACCAAAAACATAAGGACACTATGCATGACATGAGTTTCTTTTGGTAAGTATCTTCATGGTCATTCTTGATTAGGCCGAGTTCTTATTGGTGCATAAGTGAACATACATAGTTTTAATTGGTTGGTGTACTTCTTGTGCCATTTAACATCATACATATGTAATTAATTCCCTTGATTTAGACATTTGTGTAAAATAGTGCGCTTATATTATATGCGTATTAATTACGAGGGTGCACATGGTTATAACAATCATAGTGGATGTCTTTTGGGCCGTATATATTGACTCGGAGAATTTTCGTATTCATAACGTTAGACATTCAAGCTTTGTCATTTTATCAATTAAGCTAATCTTAAGACATACTTAACCCATATCGTATGAAGGGTCCAAAGTTACGTTAATTAAGGGTGATGTCCGAAATTGGGCTTAGGGTCGAAAGGCTCTCTTATTCTAATTTCATCCTGTTCATTCTTCTATTATAAAATTCCGTTGGACTTTAATTGTCTTAGCCATTTATAGTTTATGCTAGTATTGTGGTCTCATGAAAATTAATTCATATTGAACCTTGTTAGTCTAAATGTCAAAAAGCCATTTGTCCGAAAGTAATGTGACTTAACAATTTAGACTTCCATATTATGTAATGGTGACACTTATGGCCCTTTTCCTTTGGTGTGCATGTCATAATTACCAAATATATTCCAATAATAATTTGCGCATCAAAGTTACTTATTCTTAAGCCTTGACGAAAAGTGGGGGTGCTTAAAATGAAATTTCTCATCACCAATACAAAGCTTGATGTTCATAATGTTTCTAATGGATATCAATCATACTAAATGATAGTATGCTCAAGTCATATCATACATACATGTTGATAATCACAAATATTAAAGTGTATTGATGATTATCATACTAAAATAACATGCAAGCACATAGTATGTATCTTCTTATGATGATGATTATGCTAAACACAATACACAACATATGAAGCTAGAAATAGAGATTTCTATGTCATTTCCCTTTTGTAACACCATGATCATCAAAATACACATCATGATGATGGTGATGAATTCATGGACTAAGAAGGGGGTCATGGCCATCCCCTATGGAAAGGAAAATGATGATGATAACATAGATGATGTTCAAAGATAGCATCTTAGTATATATGCGTAAAAGAGTAATGAAGAAATGACATGCATGTATTAAAATGCCAAAGGAGATGACTATTAGCACACTTATTAACATGATATACTCATTCTCATATGTCTACCATTTTGCATCTAAGTGTAGAGATAATTGGAAAGATGCATTCTTCTTGCCATGTACGGCCTAAATGGTCCACTAATGACCGAGTTTTAACTTGCATGTTAGATTAGAGTAGTATTCTGAACACACTTGATGGTTTCATTCAATAAAAGCACACATGCCTTGACAATTTCAACATGCAAGCCTCCTTTTATATCAACAAAACTTAAAGACCATAGTTTTAGTTTCATACATGATCCATTAATCTTTAATGAGAACACTAAACATAGATTTCAATTTCCTTGAAGGAACTAGGAAGAAACACTTGCCTTGGAGTGCTTGAATCTTAGACTAAATGAGGAATGATTTCTTCTTGGATACCTAGCTTGAGTGTCTCAGCCTGGAAGGCCAAAATAAAGAAAGAATTAGTCTTGCTTGAGAAAAGAAGAGTATCAATGTTCTAAGATTAATCTTAGATGAACTTTACCTTGAATTTGACTTGAGATTCCTCATTTATCTCGTTGAAGAACTTCTCTTACTCCTTTGTTGAAGCCTACGGTTTGGAGAGTCAAATGAGAGACATGAAGAGTCTTTGTGAGAAGAAGAGAATTGAATGGAAAGGATGCAGATAGAATGGAGGATGTTATTATCTAAGATGAAGATTTATGGTTGCTTGAAATTGAAATGATTCGCCTGGTTATTAGCTTAGGTCCTCACGGTTAGAGGACAAAGGAATGAAAGAGAAACCTTGGTTGCTTAGAAAGGAAAGAGAGAAAAAGTGAAGAAAATATTTGTGATGGTAGAAGAGAGGAGAAAAGAAAGACTTTGCTTTGAGATATAGAAGCCTCCCTTTTGTCTTATGTCGGGCGAAATCTAGGTAGTGGAAGGAAATGATTATATCTTGGTTATGGGAAAAGATAGTTTCAAGGAAAAGAACCTTGCATGTAATGTAGTTGGAGAGGAAATCAGCAAGGTAAGAGGTTGAAATGATGTGAGTAAAAATGTGTAAGGAAGAGAAAGTCATGCATGAATTTCTATTGGAAAAGGTTTGGAAGGTGTAAGTGTAGCGCCCCTACCCGGCGGAATCCGAACCGGTACACCCGTCGTAGCTTACTGAGAAGACTACAAGACGTCTCATCTCTCGAACATACATCATCAATGATGTAAGAGAAATAAGTGCAGAAACATATCTCGTGAATTTAAACCATCAATGCAGTACATCAAACGACAATGTGAATATCAAAAACTGTATATGGTCGTAGCCATCTAAACCTCAAATGAACTAAGAAACAGCAATAATAGAATCCGTCTAATCAAATTCCCCTCAACATGGTTTAGGCATCCCATTCCGCCCACTCGCCGTCATCCTCAATACAGATCATGTCGCAACTAGGCTCATCTGCAATGACAAGAGTAGTACCCTTAGCGAAAAACGCTAGCAAGTAACCCGCTTATAAGACATACGGGATCAACACATGGCAAGACATGAGTAATATATATTCCAAGGGATTTGTGGGGCACATGTCTTGTAAAACTTCCAAATAGATAAACGAATCACGTAATAGCAAGTACAAAAAATTGAACGCAATTAACAAATCAATAACAACAAATACCACGCACATCCATACCATAACGACTCTCGTGATGCATGTCAAAATATGCGCTACCCTACACAATCACAAATGCATGAGCCATTTCTTTTCAAAACAGTGCAATGCATGTCACAATGTCTGGTGTCGTAACTCGTAACCCTGTAACGCACCCCAGCTTATATTTCCATCCCGGTTAACGTTATAGGCTCGTATGCTCTGTGATGCACCTTGGATTATATTTCCATCCCGATTAACATCACAGACTCGTAACACTCTGCAATGCACCTCGGCTTATATTTCCATCCCGATTAACATTGCAGAGGACTTTATACCCTGTAACGCACCCCGACTTATATTTCCATCCTGATTAACGTTACAGCCTTTTGTGCACTGCAATGCACCTCGGCTTATATTTCCATCCCGGTCAACATTGTAGGTCACCTTCGCAAATCTGTGCCGAAGCACATCGCTTTTTCAAATCAAAATGCAAATGCACGTGCCATGATGCAAGACTCCTCGTTTCAATCTCATATCTCATTCACATAAGCAGTTCATGTACACATGCGCACGTACAAGCAACACACAAGATTCCACTAACTTACACATCAAAACTTGGGCTTCAACTCGCTCGTCAACACATAGTCTTGATTCTAAAGTTCACAAACCAGTGCGAATATCCCTATCCTTCCTTCATTGAACACTAAAACACCTCGTACGTTCATCCGCGGCAACTGTGAGATCAATTTGGAGTGTGGTTGCACACCTAACATACATACAGACTTCCATACGGATTGGCACCGTCAACTTTTTTCTGCCTGTACTACATTTGGTGCAGGCAGGCTTGGTGCATTTTCTTTTCTTTCGCATAGATGGTCTCACTCTCGAATTTTTCCTACACTGACGCTGCTGTTTTACTTGCACCATGTATGTCTGGCAACAATACATTTATGCCCTTCGATTGTGGCTGTGAGGCGTCTTGTTGGTGTCAAGGTTTCCTCTCGCGATCATCTCTCTCAGATGACTCATGCATGCTGTTGTCCTCTTTTCCCTGTTGTACACAGGGGTCGGCTTGTTGCATGTATTTCTGCCGGCATTTTGTTTTGTGCCGGCAGTGCAGGTTTGATCTATGCCCAGAATTCTCTTGTTTTTCTATGTTCTGGCTTTATGATTTACTCAAACTCTTCTTTTCATGGTGCGTGGGAGAGCACATGGATTACGATTCTTGTATGCACACTGGAAGTGTTCATTATATGTTCCTGGTCCCAATATCCGGAATATACACTGGTTGGCTGCACTGTTGATCATTGGGCGGATTGGCAATACACAGACGTTGCACTGTATTTCCACGACATTGATGGGCATTCAAGAAGGTTGAGAGATACTCTTGATGTTTGGCTTCTTTTCTTACGTTGGGGTCGTACACGGTCAACTTTTTGTAATTCATTACACAATAGCGTATATCAACAATCCAGATATATAAATATGTATGCTTTTTCCTTCGTCGGGGTTTTATCCACAAGGGTGGTTTTACTTGGCAAGGTTTTAATGCGGCATATCATATATAGCCTGGATGTTGATAATCATTTGCTTCTGTACTCTTTATTGACTCACTTTGCTGTACTATGGTTTTCCTCCGCCATAAGCGAGGGGTTTATATAATAAAATTACACGGTTTTATAAATAAAAAAATAATATATAAATATATATAACACCATCCCAACTCATATTATAGCCAGCTCCAAGCTCCCAAAAGGGGTGATAAATATTCTGAGTCGCAAAATGGCAGTATTTCTTTGGAAAGGCTAGCATCACTGGCAATCTTGGCCCTCAATATGTCGTGCGGTTGAAGTTGGAGGTCTTGGAATTTGTAGCCTTTCACACGTGCAAAAATCATATGATTGACAACTTTGGTGGAAATACTTCCAATCAAACACATTATGGTCTGAATTCAGCAGAGCCAAGTACGGCCAACGCTCCTCTGTTTATTCACACATTTATGACTCATCTACATGGAAGCGCATTTGTAAAGTAAATGTGTATATGGAGCTACACACTACTCAGACACATGACATGCTCCATTGGATCCCAGATTCAAATGGCCAATTTTCTATACGTTCAGCCTACTCATAAATAGCCGCCCAAGAACCAAGCAAAGTCGAATACCGTTACATTTGGTGGAAATCTTCGCATCCCGGGCAAAAAATATTTCTATGGCGATTATGGAACAGCTCTCTGCCGATGGTAAACAACTTGCGCCGCTAGCTTATCTCAATGTCATCACAATGTATTTTTTGTCGACAAGACCACGATCATCAAGACCATGTCTTTCTGCATTGTTCAAACATATTGCCTCTATGGATGGATATGTCGATAACATTCTCGGGTCCAATGCCACAGTCAAGTACAATCAAAGCACATCTTTTACGTTGGTGGAGCGTTTCTTCGAAATCATCAATGACTGGCCAGCTACGAGCAATAGTACCTTCGTTAGTAACTTGGGAGATATGGAAGACATATTCGGCATGTAGATTTGGAGATGAGACTTTCAGCCCTGAACGCCTACATACCAAGGTAAAAATGGCTATTTACACATGGTGCGCTTCAGTGAATGAGAAGAAGTTTGCCCTGAATCTACCTCATCTAGTCCAACAAAAATATTCGCCCCCAATCCGCTCAAAGCGTTTGACCATAATCCGCTGGCAACTTCCACCATCGGGAAAGCTAGAATTAAATATAGATGCCTCAGTTGGACAGCGAATGGCAGCAGGCGCAGCGATTTTGCGCTCATCCCATGGTCACTTCATCTCGGCAATTTTCTTTGCTCTACCTCTGATGACTCCACTACGAGCGGAACTACAAACCATGACATATGAATTGATTTACTATGCACAGCGGCATGACAACATTATTGTAGAAATTGACTGCCAAATGATGGTATCGCTGCTGGTGGGACCTCGGACAATCACGGGCTTCTTCGCTATGGACATCTTGCGTGCTAATCTTTTTCTCAATCTCAGCCATGCAACCCTACAATACTGTCCACGTGAAGCGAACTCCGCAGCACATAGATTAGCTCGATATGGTTTTAGAACAGTGGGCTTTCGTTCTTACGTATCCTATCAATCACTTCCCAATGAAGTATGTGATGCTTTACTTATGGATCTTCAGCTGCCTGCCCTTCGTCATTGACATATGTTGCATGCTACATTAGCTTTGCTCCCTTGTCTTTGCCTGTGTTACTGCACACAGGCAACGCTGATGCGTTTTTCTACTATATGTTATTTCGTTATAGCCATGCTGCTACACGTTTTATTATGCTATAAATCTCTTTGTCTGATACCTGTGTTTCTTTTGTTCTGGTTGCCAACAATGATCACTTCGTTTATGAGGATAATCATACAAGCCATAGTCCCGTGCCAGTGCAACCGGAAGGTGTCATTTGGGAACATTCTTAAGCGGTCGTCGCCCTGGCCTGGCTTCAGCCAGGGCGGCTGGGGTACGTGTTTGTTTGATACTTATGTACTCATTTATTACTTCATTGCCATGGTGATAACTGCTTCATTTCTTTTTCATGAGGTACACCTCAACGAGTGTCATACTTCTTCAACAATTCGGCCACTACATCGGAACAGTAGCAAATTCTGCATAGCTAATGAGACAATGCCTTCATGTTTCCATAGCTTTTGTATAAATGACAGTCGTATAAATATGTACGCTTTTTCCTTCGCCAAGGTTTTATCCACAAGGGTGGTTTTTCTTGGCAAGGTTTTAATACGGCATATCATATACGACTGGAGATACACCATTATATGCATTCTATTTCATTTATTTTCCTACGATGACGAATGTACCTGATGTAATATGGCTTTCCTCCGCCATAAGTGAGGCTTACCAATAAATTATTCTCTTTCAATATATATATATATATATATATATATATATATATAATATTAAATAAAATTGAATAAAGGTGTAGGATTTTAATTAGGCGGTATATACCGACCCAATTTTATAGATATATATAATAAATACAAGCAATAAATAAAAGGGATAGCTCTAGCGAATCGGTGCAGCCGTCATTGAGTTTTGCGGCTTCTGCTGCCGCTGCTGCTGCCGGAATTCACTCGCCGCTCCGCCGGCATCTTCCTTCACAAATCATTCTTTATATTTTGATTCCATTGTTTCCTCTGTTTTGATCAGCTCACGACTCGGCGATCCCATTGGCTTCACCCGCGCCGACATTCGCAGATATTGTCGCCGGTTCTTCTTCGGCTCAAGCCATCAGCATTTCGCCCAAAACTGTTTCTCGATATAAAGGTATTCCTTTAATCTCGTTTTCAGATTCGGAAATTGATGATCTTGCTGCTCCTTTCGAATATTCCTTAGTGGGTACTTTTTGGTATGGGAGACCTCCGTTGAAGGTGATTAGAGATGTTTTTGAGAAAATCGGTTTTCATCACGATCTTCGCATTACTCTAATTGATCAGTCGCATATACTGCTAAATTTTACCAATGAGGCGGATTATTTACGATGCTTTTATCGACGTTCATGGCTTATTTCTAGGTGTCATATGCGTATAACAAAATGGACTGTGGATTTTGATCCTTCAACGGATGTGCCGATCGTTCCGGTTTGGATAGCCTTGCCTGGACTTCCAATTCATCTTCATCGCAAAGAGGCATTGTTTGAGATAGTTAAGCCCATAGGCTGTCCAATCAAACTTGATATTGCAACAAAAGATGGTCTGCGACCTTCGGTTGCTCGGGTATGTGTGGAAGTTGATGTTTCGAAGGATTTACCGCCAAAGATCTATCTTCAAGCGAAGGTCCGGTTTATCTTACAAACCATAATTTATGAAGACTTGCCTGTATTTTGTACCACCTGCAGACGTTTAGGTCATGCCGTTGGGTCATGTCCACCGCCATCAGAGTCGGCCATACCACCTCCCCCACCGCCCCCTCCGCGGCGACCACCAGCTCAACGCTGGACTCCGGTTAAGAAACGGCCCACTACACAGCCAAATCTCCCAGAGCCTACTCCGCCATCTTCGGACACACAAGCTCCTCCGGCCTCCATCACTCCAGCTGCAGCTCTTGATCCAGCTGCAGCTCCTCCCGCAGATCAACAAGCCGAACCAGTGGAGCCTCAGCATGATATTCAGGAATCTGCGGAATTAGGGCATTCGTCGGATAATGACTTACCAGAGGCAGCTCCTAACGAGATACCCATGGTTCCAGCAGAGGTTTCCTGCCGCATCCAGCAGTTACCTCCTTCGCCTAACACAGACACTTTAATCTCTCGACTACAAGATTCCACAGAAGACTTTATACAGGTGGTTCCGCGTAGGAAACGTCGAGCTAAGAAGGATCTTCCTCCACTGCCTCCATCATCCATTCTTACGCGCAGTGCATCACATGCGATTCAGGGAAGTGACTCTAACCTTTTACAATGAATGTTATGATATGGAACATCAGAGGCTTTCGGGCCTCCAAGCCCCGTTTGCATCAATTAATTCATGAGCATCGGTTGAACATACTTATTATTATAGAACCTAAACATACATCAGATACTATTTCTCGTTATGCTATGGAGTTCGGTTTTTCTAATTCTTATGCGTCGACTTCTGAGCGTATTTGGTTTTTCTGGCGTAACTCTCACTTTGAGCTAGTCACAGTGCAGGATGAAGAACAGGTTGTGCACTTTACTTTGACATATCGGCCTCTACAGTATATTTTTGTTTTTTCGGCAGTATATGGCAATCATACTCCATCTCTACGTCAATCTTTGTGGTCTTCTTTATGCACTTTCTCTACGAATTCAACATTGCCTTGGGTTCTCGGTGGTGATTTTAATACATTCCGATCTCTATCCGACCACGAAGGTCGTTCGCGACCATCTTTAGCTGTTTTACAAGATTTCAATGATTATATAGAGGCATGCGCTTTGATGTCACCACCTTTTCATGGATCTAAATTCACCTGGTCTGATGGTCGTGGTCTCGATCGGGTCCGCCGGCGTCTTGATTGGTTGTTCCTGAATACTGATTTTCATGATAAATTTGAAGATATTCAACTTACTCATCTTCCCAGAATTACTTCTGATCATACCCCGCTGTTGCTCAAGTGCCGAAATATTACAGCTACATCTCATCGTTCGTTCCGATTTTTGGACTCTTGGCTTCTTCATCCAGATTTCTATTCTTATATGCGCGATGCGTGGGCTTCATATCCTACAACAGGTGGTATGCATGGCTTCTACACAAAGTTATTTAACTTCAAAAAGGATGTGCAACAATGGAATAAAGATATTTTTGGCAATATATTCTCTCGAGTTCAGCAGGCTGAAGTTCTCCTTACTCGCGCGAAAGAACGTTGGGACACTCAACCCACAGAGGCCAATCGGATGGCGTATAATCGGACTAAGGCAGAGTTCTTGCAGGCTGCTTCTTATGAGCTGCATTTTTGGAAACAAAAGGCGAGAGTCCGATGGTTAAAGGAGGGTGATGCAAATACTCGCTATTATCATACTTTGGTAAAGGGCCGCAGATTACATCTTCAGATTCAACAAATACAAAAATCGGATGGTACGATTTGCACAGCCCACGAAGATATCAGCGCAGAAGCTGTGTCTTTTTATACTGCTTTATTTGCACAGGAACCTATTGTTAACAGTGAGCAATTTATTCGGCGCATTCCCATACTAGTCTCTGCAGATGATAACTCTTCTCTAACGCAGCTTCCATTATCAGATGAGATAAAAGATGCAGTTTGGCACTTGGACCCTCATAGTGCCTCAGGACCTGATGGTTTTGATGGGAATTTTTATAGATCTTGCTGGCCCATTATTCATAAGGATGTTGTTTTGGCGGTATAGGAATTCTTTCTTGGGGTGCCCCAGCCTAGAGTAATGGCTAGCGCATTGATCACTTTGATTCCAAAAAAACCGCACCAATCTCATTCAGCGACTATCGTCCAATATGCCTCACTAATTTTATCAGTAAAGTCTGTACCAGAATTGTAGCCAGCCGCCTGTGTAGATTATTGCCAAGACTTATCTCTCCAGAGCAGACAGGCTTTTTACCAGGTACTGACATTTCTACGCAGGTTTTACTAGCTCGTGAAATGATCCATATGCTAGATAGAGGTGGCTCACAGTTATGCCTCAAATTGGATATGATGAAGGCTTTTGATAGGGTCAGCTGGGAATATTTGGAGCTAATATTCAAAGCGTTCGATTTTTCGGGATTTTTCACTCGAATAATTTTGAATCACTTGCGGGCTACAACTTTAGCGGTGTTAATTAATGGACAGCCCTCTTCTTATTTTCGGCCTCATCGGGGGGTAAAACAAGGAGATCCTTTGTCTCCTTTATTATTTATTTTAGCAGCAGAGGGTTTTAGCAGGGGCTTGAAAGCATTGACAGCAGCAGGTCAGTTGCAGCCTTTTCGTTTGGGCCGCGTACCTTTCACCATTACGCATTTAGCATATGCAGACGACTTATTGATCTTCCTTCGAGGCACTCAGCAAAATCTCCAACGGTTCCACACATTTCTTACACAATATGAAGCTGCTTCTGGTCAGAAAGTTAATTTTCAGAAAAGCAGTATTATTCCTTCTGTTGCTGTAACACCACATCAGCGATAGACATTTGCGACTTCTCTGGGTATGCGTCTCTCCAATCTTCCGTTCCGCTATCTTGGCTCTTATTTGCATAAAGGGATTCCAAGAGCACATCACTGTGTTACGTTACTCCAACATATTGACGATAGGCTTCAAGGGTGGCACTCCAAATTATTATCTACTGCAGGACGCCTCGTCTTGCTTCAATCAGTCATCGCGGCATTACCCATTCACATTATGGCAGGAGGTGGTATACCAAAGTCGGTTATTAAAATTATCCATCGTAAGATGGCCGGTTTTTATTGGGGTCCTCGACATCATTGGGTCTCCTGGTCTAAGCTTACTAAACCCCAGGCAGAGGGCGGCATAGGACTTCGAGATTTGAATAGTTTGCAACAGGCTTTCTATTGCCGCATCTGGTGGTCATATCATCAGAATGCTACCCTATGGAGCCGATATATGCATGCAAAATATGGACATCGTGAAGATTATCTTCCTCGCTTGCCAGACTCTCCTACTTGGAAGATTATATGTCGGATTCATCCCTTTTGCTTACTATACACTGATCGACACAATGATCAGATATCATGGTTGCCGAATCAGTTGGGAGACTTCTCGCTAAAAAGTGCCTATGAAATCTGTAGAACTGCATCTCCAAAGCTGCTTTCTGCCTCATTTATTTGGTCAAAACATCATTCTCCGGCTATAAAGTTGTTTTTATGGCGTATTTTCAATTCTGCGTTGCCTTTTGAGGATTATCTTGGTCGATACGTAATGGCTCGTCAGACACAATGCCCCTTCTGCAAGAGTGAGTCGGCTTCGGTGGATCATGTGTTTTTATATTGTCCTTCTGTGCGCTCGATTTGGTGCTATTTTGCAAGTGAACTACATTGTCCCCTTCCCACGTCAATACATCTTCGTCAATATCTTCTTTCATGGTGGTATCGCTCGTCCCTATCCATGCTTATTGGAGTTTATAAAATCGTGATACCAGCGATCATTGTTCATCGTATCTGGTGTGCTTATACTTCCCTGATCTATGGTGACAGCGCACCTATCCCAGCATCTTCTCTTCGATTCTCTATACAATCTGAGATTACTTTGTGGCACAAAAAGATTGCGGGCTCTAAGTTGTCTGCCACATCATGACATATTTTCAGTTGGCTACCTATTGTTCGGCCTCCTCGTCCTTTGATTGTTCGTTGGATCACGCCGCCCACAGGTATATTAAAATTAAATGTTGACGCAGCTACGGGTCGCAGTTACGGTGCTGGAGGCGCAATACTGCGTGATCACAGGGGGTCCTGTGTTGGAGCAATTTCTTTTCGCCTCCCTTTAAGCACACCCTTCCAAGCAGAGATTCAGGCAGCAGTTTTTAGTCTCTTTTATTTCTTACCGCTCTACCGCTCCATCATACTAGAATCGAATTGCTCCCAATTGATAGACCGGTTGACTCGACCACTCATTGTTCATGGTTATCCACATCCTCAGTTGCTACAATCACTTGTTAATACACATCGACTCTCTTACTATCACGTTTATCGCGAGGCGAACCTTCCAGCACATTATTTAGCGCAACATGCAATGATCCACCCAGGCACCGAACGTTTTGCCTCGAACACTCTTCCTTCATTGGTCCGGGCGGCGTCACAGTGGATCTCACTTCTGTTAATTTGCGGGTGCCATGACTACAGTCTTCCATAAGGATTGGCCAGAGTTTCCTTCTACTGCCTGTTACCTTAGAGTGACAGGCAGGCACGGTATGGTTGCACATACATTATTCTATGCTTCATGCTTTATACTTTTAGTGTGTAACGAGCCTTTTTGTTTCATGGGAGTGTTTTGGATCTATCATCAACTACATTCTTACTTCTCATGTGTGGACAACATGACTGGTTCGGTGCCTTGCTGCGTCGGACTTCATATGGCGGGATTCTTACCATTGTCGCCTTGGCCTATTGGTCAAGGCGACTCGGGCAATCATTTTCATTCTTGGTTCATATTTGTTCTTTTGGACGCTGCTCCTATATTCATGTTCTATTCCTGTTTGTGCGAGTTTCAATTCACAATGGCGAGGCTTCTTCCGGATGTGGGCACTGCTTTTTCGGATCGGATAGCGTGGCAGGCAATGGCTATTATTTCTTCTTTGTCGCCTTGGCACTTCAACTGCCAAGGTGGCTTCGGTATGTGCTTGCTCTATCAGACATTGATTGCACAGTTTCATACTTATATTGACCACTACTCTCTCTGGACATTTTCTGAGGTTTGGATTCTCATGTCTCATACAAGACACAGTTGCGGCCACCTAAGCTCAATCGGCGTTTTACTGTACATGACAATGACATTCAAGGATTTGTACCACAATATATATTCTCATCATATCAATGACAGTCATATAAATATGTACGCTTTTTCCTTCGCCAAGGTTTTATCCACAAGGGTGGTTTTTCTTGGCAAGGTTTTAATGCGGCATATCATATATGACTGGAGATATGTCATTCTTGTTTCATTATTTCATTATTTCGAATACTCTGAAAGTGTAATATGGTTTTCCTCCGCCATATGTGAGGCTTTGCATGAATAAATAAAAATTCTTTCGTTAAAAAAAAAAGCAATAAATAAAATTAGGTGGTAATACCGACCCAATGCACAAATATATAATAAAAAGGACTGAATATTAAAGAACTCAAAATAAAAAGAATTCAATTCATAACATATATATTTCTTCAAAATATTGGAGATACAACTATTGTTTGAAGAAGGAGATCTTCAAGGCTATCGAATATTATCAAGAACAAAGTATTCTTTGAGTTGGAAGGATATTGAAGAAAGGTTGGGAAATATTTGGATGGAAAAGGGGGAAGGAATGGAGGGAAAGAGAGGGTGTAAGAAAGTAAGAGAAAGTAGAGAAAACATATTGTGTTTTTGAAGGTTGGGTACTACCTTCCTTTTATACGCATTTGGATGGGAATACAGACAAAATGTTACAACCCGGATTTTTGGGTTAGTGGAAAATGAAATAAGATAATAAAAAATAGAACGCGAATATGATGTCAATAAAATTTCGATGGAATTTAAATTTTATTTAAGATTAATAAAGACATCAACATTATTTATCGGGGTTAGAAACACTCAGAAAAATAAATGAACGATAAGTTAACGAATATAACGAGACTTCACGGGACTAGATAACGAACCATTCGGACATAAGATATGATTTAAATAAGTTAGTCGGTAGCAATCGAAGTCGGTAGATGTAAATCAAACTAAATAAAAATACCCGATCCGATAATTTCAATACGCGCTATTATCACATTTTCTTTCACTTTACCCTACATAGCACAAAAGACAAATTCCCACCCTCCCCAATAACCCTATGGTCCTACCCCTCTCACAAGTCACTATCCCCTTTTTCTTTTCTTACACATCTCTCTTACACACCTCACACATCACCATCATTCCTCCACTTTCTCCCAACTCACTTTATTCATTTTCTCTCCTCTCTCCTCTCTTATCCAATATATGTAGAGAAAAGGGGGTTTGAGTGATTTCAAAATAAATGACTTAAATGCATGATATATATACAAACGTGTACACGTATGCATGATACTTTGCCATTACTTGCCTTATTTAGCTTATATATAATGTTGCCGTACTAACGAGCCATGAAGCGTTAAAGCTTACATCATATGGCAAACATTTGTTGTGTTTATACTATTTTCAGGTGCCACCATTAATGAACTAAACTAGTTCATTAAGTGAAGTACTTAGTTTAATAAACTAAGTAGTTCATTAAAGGAAGCCAAATTTGGAAAAGGCACAAAGGCAACAAGGCTAAGGAAGAAAAGTTTTTCTCCTCCTCCCCTCTTAAATTATACACGCCACATATACATATATTACATATATTTTCAGATTTTTTAAGAAAAGGCACATACACATGTATTCTAACGTACTACCGACACGTTATATATTTTACGTACGTACGTTAACGTCACACCACTATACTTAACTCATATTTATGAGTATATTCAGGTTTTATATCATATGATATAAGATATGGTGATGACAAATCAAATACGACATGATAAAAGTTTCTAAACCGAAAATTGTCGTATCGGGCGAATACCGAAACTTCGTCAACGTATCACGTACTTGCCATAAATAAATGGCCAGCCCCTATACTTCAAAAATTGATGAAAATTTCGTGCACATGACAGAATTTTCATCCAAAAATACTTTCCATGTTGGCACACACAAATTAATCCACATTAAGGCCAAAATGTGAAGATTCCAAGTTTAATTTTGTCACATGTTAATGGTACCACTTTAGACCACCCAAGTGCTGAGATTTAAAGTATATATTATATATATTATGTATAACATAATATATATAACATGTGCAAAATTTGGAATTTAAATTAGAGAAAAATCGGGTAATCGATAAATATTGAAAATTCGGTTTTCTACGCACACAACACATGGAACGTTTTTGGTACATCATGTGACATGTATCTAGACACTTTTTACATATGATATACATGTTCTAGAAAATTAAATTAAGGGCTGATTGGAATATAACATGTGTGTATTATTAAATGTGCATTATTTTACAAAGTTAGCAAAAATAAATTTCAGCACATGCACATACATATCCAACGCCACCTACAGCTGAAATGGAGCTTATTTGGAGCCTTGTTGGCATATTGATTGGTCAAGAATCAATCACACAAAGTTGGTAACACAAAGAGAGAAGCTACAAAAGGTAACAATTCAAATTTTCTCACAATTGTGACACATGCTGAAAATTCAGCATGTTTGCTAATGATGGCAGAAATTTTCATCTATTATGAGACATATTTTATTATCTTAAATTATGTTATTGATTGGAAGAAGAAATGGAAATGATTTGAATATTATCTAATTTAATAAAGTGTGATATTCTACATATCACGCATGCTGAAATTTTTCAGCATGTGTAAGACTTGTGATGGCCGAATTCTAGAGCTTAAGAGTGTCCAAGTTCATTTCTCATGTGATAGGAACATTTACCATCAATTCGTGATTCATTTTAATTAGAAAAATTAAAGAAAAATGGTAATATTTTAAATTTCATCTTCATGTGTCACATGCTGAAAATTCAGCATGGTAACACCTATTATGGGCGATTTTTTCATCTTAGCAAGAAAGGAATTTTTGTCTTGCAATTTATGAGATATATCTTATGGTTTATGGAAACTATTTTGTGATGATTTTGTCACATGTTTAAGTGTAATTCTCAGATTTTTCCAAGTCATCAATGATGACAACATTCATTCAATAAGAAGGTGCCAAGTAAGCGAAGCTTAAATGATCATCCAATAAGAAGATGCCAAGTAAGCAAGACTTTGTCACAATGATGTCTTACATCCTCCCAAGGACTTAGAAGATAATTTTCAAGAGGGGGAGGCACATACAAGGGGACGACCATGCACATTAAAAGGAAAGAGAAGAGAGCAAACAAAACAAGCACAAGGATTGCAAATCAAAGTGATCAAAAAGCCTAGCTCTTCTTCTTCTTCTACATTCTCTTTCTTTCTCTCTTCTTGTAAGCCCATTGTACTCATATCTTTAAATCTTCAATAGGCTTGATATAGACCACCACTCATGATATATCTTTGTAAAGGATTGATCAAGGTGTGATCAATCTTCATTCTTGCGAGGTGGTAGTGCTCGTGCAAATTGTATTCACTATACAAGGTTTGTAAAGGGTTGGAGTTAGGTGTAACTCTATCAACCCTGTGGTAAGGTGTATTGCGTGTGTATGATTAGTGTGAACCAATGAAGGTGTTCCTTGAAAACTGGAGTAGGTTGTTTATAACCGAACCAGTATAAAATTCTTGGTGCCATTTACTTTATGCATTTACATTTCAGTTACTGCACTGATTATTCTTCTTGTTCGCATTCGTAAAAATAGTTAACGAATTTCAAAAATCAAGAAAATTTTCAGAAATATACTCACACGTTCTAGGGTTAATTTGGCACAAGTTTCAACCCTTTTGGATAAGTATAAGTCAATCAAACATCAAAAGTTCTGAGACTAGTGCAGTTTGATTTTTAGACATACAAAGGTTGAGACTTTGATTGTAGTTGACCTACTTTCCAAAAGAATTTTGCAAAACTGTTTTAACAGACTTAAATATAGTGTATAAGGAGTTAGTGTTCAAATTTTCAGAGCATTTGGACGTTCACACAAATAGGAATAAATTTTTCAAAACCATCTACCGTTTCTGGCAGATTCGAGCAATCTGAGTACCAACGGTTTTTGAAGGGGTTAAAGGTTGAATTTTAATTTGACATTTTTAGGGGACCCTCATAAAATCTGAGGATAAATTCTCTAAAAATTTCATAATTTTTGGAGACCTATAACCTAGTTGTAAAAACGTTTTAAAGCTGGTCCTGAAAACAGAATTTGTTTTCAGTAGTTGAATTGTTTAGGTTCAAACAAATTTTAAAAACCACACTTTCCGCACCACCTATTCAACCCCCCTTCTAGTGGTGCCTTGAAGATCCTACAAGTGGTATCAGAGAGCAGGAACACTCACTTCAAGAAATCCAACGATTCAGTGAGATGGCATCCACAAATCTCAAAACCGAGCAAGAAGGTATGTCGAGCCAAAGGCCTCCACTTTTTGACGGTGAGTCGTTTATTCAGTGGAAACTTAGAATGAAGCTTTTTTTTATGTCTATAGATATAGATCTTTGGTCAATCATTGAAGATGGTCCTTATGTCCCATCTAAGGTGTCCACCGTAGACGGAGTCACATTGGAAGTTGTTAAAACTAGACAAGAATATACGAGTGATGATAAAAAGAAACTTAGTATGAATGCTAGGGCTATGCAATTGCTTCTAAATGGATTAATTAAAAGTGAGTCTAGTTATGTTTCAAACTGTTCGAGTGCACAAAAAATGTGGAGGATACTAGAAATGAAACACGAAGGCACGAGTCAAGTAAAAGAGTCAAAAATCAACATGCTTATGTCCACACTTGAGTCGTTTAAATTATTGCCTAATGAGTCTATTGTTGGTATGGATCTTCGTTTGCCTAACATTTACAACTCTCTGGAGTCTCTTGGTAAAGCTTTTACCATGCAGGAAAAGGTACAGAAAGTCCTACGAAGCCTTCCATCCGAATGGGATCCTAAAGTGACCGCTATAGAAGAAAGCAAGGAAACTAAGTCAATAAAGATGGAAGAATTAATCGGATCACTTAAAGTTTATGAGAATAAACTCACCATACGGAAATCGGAGTCATCTAAACAAGGTAAAGTTATTGCTTTTAAATCAAATGAATACGTCTCCCCTCCCTCCGATCACGTAGATGATAGTGATTCTGAAACGGATAACGATGACTTAATTCTATTGGCTAAAGGCTTAAGGAAATTTATGAGAAGGTCATTTAGAAAAAAAATAAGGGTACTACAACCAAGAGAAATAAGAACAAGTCAAATGATAAAGACGTTAAATGTTATGAATGTGGCAAACTCGAACACTTATCACATGACTACCCCAATAAAGAAAAGCAAACAAATAAATACCCTGACAAGGAGCGGAACAAAAATAGACTCGTCTCAGAACCCAAACAAAGGAAACGTGCTCTAAAGGCCTCCACCTGGAGTGATTCATCTGATTCTGAAACTGAGACCGAAGAGGAGACTGCACAAGTATGCTTTGCATCCAAAGCATCTAATGAGGTATCATCTGACTCTGACTCTGGCTCTGAACCCTCTTATGAAGATCTTTTTAATCAGTATTTGGAACTGCATAAATTCACTAAAGCTCTTGCCAAGGAAAAGAAGCGATTAATTGAAGACAAGAAACTGTTAGAATCTTCTAACGAGAATCTTGTCGCTCAATTAAGCGATTCAAAGAAAGAGTCATCATGTGTCATTACTGCATTAAATACAGAGATTTCATCATTGACCACTCAAAATAATGAAATGAAATCCGAGATTTCAAGTTTGAAATCAAGGAATACCGATTTAGAGAAAATGATGAAACAATTTGATACGGGGTCCAATATGCTGCATCGCATTATATTATCACAAAAGCATGACAACGACAAAACGGGTTTGGGATACGTTGATACAAATAAAGTATCAACCAAACCAACCAAGTTTGTGGTGTCTAAGAAAGTAGACACCCTTAAGCCTCAAGTGGCGTCTAAGATGACGCATAAGGCACCCCTTTCCTCATCACGCCCCACTTCTTCTTCATATCAAGTGAAATATAACTTTGTACCATATAGATATGAAAAGAAAAGAACAATGCATACACGAAATTCATATCATCCACGCATTACGCACACACACACAAGGACATATCAAAAACGTCCTTCATTTAGTGAGTATAGAGGAGTCCTTGGGAAAGGCCCAAAGTGCATGCACCACATGTCTACTATATCGCACCTTCATCTACATTCTTGCCATTTGATAGACCGAGAAGGATCACCCAAGTATGGGTACCGAAAGGTACTTTTACCAAGAGGTGATTAACTAACTCGGAAGGACCCAAAGTTAAAAGGGTACCTAAATCATCTTTGCACATTGCAGGGAGCCCACACATCGAAAGATACATCTATTAAGTGGTTCCTTGACAGTGGATGCTCGAGAAACATGACGGGTGACCCGAGCCTGTTCACCAAACTAAAGAGGTCACAAAAGGCAGATCCGTGACCTTTGGAGACAACAACGAAGGCAAGATCATCGGAAAAGGTACGATTGGAGATCCAAATACTCTCTAAATCTCCAACGTCTTTTTGGTAAGCAACTTATCTTACAATCTTCTTAGCATTTCTCAATTTGTTGACAATGGTTTCAATGTGTGTTTTACTCACCCTTATTGCAACATAATAAATAAAAATGGAGAAACCGTTTTAAAAGGAAAACGAGAAGGTAATATTTTTATGCTTTCTATGGATGATGTAGTAGACACTAAAGTTAAGTGTTTTATGTCAAATGAACCCAATGTGAATTTATGGCTTTAGGACACATTGGCATTTCCACACTAGAAAAGCTTCAACGAAAGAACCTAGTACGGGGATTGCCTAAGCTTGATTTAGACAAATTTCAATTGTGTGAATCTTGCATAAAAGGCAAACAAACACGTGAGTCACTTAAGCCTAAAAACGAAATAAGCACGACTAGAATCTTAGAACTATTGCATATTGATTTGTTTGGTCCTAGTCGCACTACAAGCCTTGGTGGGCACGACTATGCATGCGTGATTGTTGATGACTTTTCTCGTTATACTTAGACTTTATTTCTTGCACATAAGGATGACAGCGCCGTTGAGATTGCAAAATTAATTAAACAACTTGAAAATCAATACGGTATAAGTGTGAAAAAGATAAGAAGTGATAGAGGCGGTGAGTTTAAAAATAAAGAGATGATTTCATTTTACGAAGAAAAAGGAATCAAACATGAGTTTTCGCCACCTAGAACTCCACAATTAAATGGAGTAGTAGAAAGAAACAATCGTACATTACAAGAAATCGCTAGGACTATGTTATGCGAAAATAAATTGCCTAGATTTCTGTGGGCGGAAGCCGTAAATTGTGCATGCTATATTGTAAATCGCCAATCTATAAGAAAGAAAATAAACAAGACGCCTTATGAGATTTTGAATGATCGTATCCCTAAGATTGACTATTTTCGTGTGTTTGGATGCAAATGTTTTGTCTTGAATACAAAAGATAATTTAGATAAATTTGAATCCAAATCAATTGAGTGCATTTTTATGGATATTCTATAAATTCAAAGGCATATAGATGTTGTGATCCTCTCACTAGACAAATTATGGAATCTATTCACGTGAAATTCAATGAATTTGGTGAGATTGATAAAGATAAGGAATATGACGATGACTTTGAATTGAAACCCGTGTTGAATGAAGATGATGGTTCTTTTGATATGCATGATATGAATGACATACTAGAAATGCATGATCACATAGAAATACATGATAACATAGAAAATAATCAACCAGGATGGCATAGAGATCACCCACATGATCTCATCATAGGCGACCTCACTCACGGTGTGCGACTGTTAGGTCCGAAATACACTCTAGAGGGGGGTGAATAGAGTGTTTGGCTCTTTTGCGGAATTTTCTTGTTTTTTTTCTTAACTCACAAAGGATATTCAAAATCAGAGCAAGAATTGGAGATGAGAGATAATGAATGAGTACACCGGATATAGAGTGGTTCGAATCGTAAATGATTCTACTCCACTACCACTTTGTTTCCAAAGTGGATTTTCAACAACTACTCTTCTTATTATGAACAATAAGAACAACCACAGCAATACTTACACTAACACTTTAGTGTAAGCAACAACAACAGCAACTTCTTGCACAAAACAATTGTGCAACTACAACAACTACAGCTCTTAGCAAGAACAACTTCTTGCTTCCTTACAACTTCAACAAAAGTTCTCTCAAGAACTTCTCACAGTGGGTTGAAGAGATATAGTAAGGTTCATCCAAGCCTCCTCTATTTATAGATGAAGTTCACCACGTTTTTGAGGCTCTCCACCAAGTCTTCATCTTCAAAAATGTCAAGACAATGCCCAAATAGTCTCTAGCCACCCTATGGAGTGATTTGATCTTGGATAGCCACCCTAGAGAATCTTAGACATGTATACAATAGTCAAGGAAGCATGTAATAAGTTGGGTTAAAGTCTACAAGAAGTTTGAAGAAGATTGGAAAGAGAAAACCTTGAAAATCAACCTTGGATTTTATTTTAACGTTCAAAAAATTTGAATTCTGGAGGACATCGATCGATCGAAGTCCCTGGAAGGGAGAGATCGATGTCCTCAGAACCTACATCGATCGATCGAAGTCCTGGGTGGGAGAGATCGATGTCCTCAGATCCTACATCGATCGATCGATGTCCAGGGAGGGAGAGATCGATGTATTCAGATCATACATCGATCGATCGATGTCCAGGGAGGGAGAGATCGATGTATTCAGATCATACATCGATCGATCGATGTTAGTGACATCGATCGATCGATGTCTCCTCCTTGAGAGATCGATGTCTTCTTTTGAGTTCCAATCTTAACCATCTTTGATCATAACGTATTTTCCCATCATGCATCAAATATCAAACATAATTTTAACTTTATTCAAAACATCTTTTCATCATCAAAACACTTTATAACTTAACAGCGACCACGTAGAAGAATTACATCAGACGAAATAAATGAATTTCATGCTATGATTTCTGAAATTGAGCCCAAAAATGTGCATGATGCTTTGAGTGATTCTTCTTTGATTGATGCCATGTATGATGAACTTAATCAATTTGTTAGAAACGATGTATGGGATTTAGTGCCACGACCACAAGATAAGACTATAATAGGCACAAAGTGGGTGTTTAGGAATAAAATGAATGAAGAAGGAAAGGTCGTTAGAAATAAAGCGAGACTTGTAGCACAAGGCTATAATCAAGAAGAAGGAATTGACTACGATGAAACATTTGCACCCGTAGCACGTTTAGAAGCTATACGACTATTACTTGCTATTGCTTGCATGAAAGATTTCAGATTATATCAAATGGACGTAAAAAGTGCATTCCTAAACGGATTTATACAAGAAGTATACGTGAAGCAACCACCCAGTTTTGAAGATTTGAAACATCCCGATCACGTGTACAAACTAAAGAAGGCACTATACGGCCTAAAGCAAGCACCGAGAGCATGGTATGATCGTTTTTCTACTTTCCTTTTAGAAAATAATTTTAAACGAGGTACTATAGATAGTACACTTTTTTTGAAACAAGATAAATCAGATTTACTTATTATCCAAATCTATGTTGATGACATTATTTTCGGTTCTACCTCACATAGACTTGTTGAAGATTTTGAAAATTGCATGAAATCTGAATTTGAAATGTCTATGGTTGGTGAACTAAATTATTTTCTTGGCTTGCAGATTAAGCAAACGAGTTAAGGGATTCACATAAGTCAAGCAAAATATGTAAATGACATGATTAAAAAGTTTAACTTTGAAAATTTGAAACCATCCCCCACCCCTATGAGTGTCACTACTAAATTAGACAAAGACGAACATGGTAAAGACGTTGATAATGGCTTATATCGATCTATGATAGGTTCTTTGCTATATTTAACTGCTAGTAGGCCTGATATTATATTTAGTGTATGCATGTGCGCACGATTTCAAAGTCAACCTAAGGTGTCTCACTATAATGCGGTAAAAAGAATATTCCGCTATATTAAGCATACGCCCACCTTAGGAATTTGCTACGATAAGGATTCTACATTTAACTTACATGATTACACTGATGCAGATTATGGTGGATGCAAAATAGATAGAAAAAGCACGAGCAGAACTTGTCAATTTATAGGAAATTCACTCATTTCATGGTTTTCCAAAAAGCAAGGAAGTGTTTCTTTGTCCACTACTGAGGCTGAGTACATGGCACTTAGTCTTTGTTGCACACAGTTGTTGTGGATAAAACAACAACTTTCGGACTTTGGAATTGCCGTAAATAAAATTCCTATATATTGTGATAGTATGAGTGCAATTAACTTGTCTAAGAACCCAGTATTACATTCTAAGGCTAAGCATGTAGAAGTACGCTATCACTTTCTTCGTGATCACGTAAACAATGGTGATATCGTCATAGATCACGTACGCACAGAAGCACAAGTAGCAGATATCTTTACAAAAGCCTTAAATCAAGCCACGTATGAATCTCTTCGTTCTAAATTAGGCATGATTCTCGTTGATATGATTTGATTTGACGTGATTTGATTTTCTTTCCTTGACAGGAATCTTTTGATTTACTTTCCATAATAAAGGGGGAGAGAAAAGCATGATTTAAGAGGGAGAGAGAGACTAATTGATACTAATTGCACAAATCAAGGGAGAGCCGGATTTCAAATTTGAAATTCAAATTTCAAATTTGTGCATGTTTCAAGGGGGAGCGATAACATTTAAATCATGTGCATAAGTTATTTTGAAAATCATCAAAAGGGGGAGATTGTAGAGAAAAGGGGGTTTGAGTGATTTCAAAATAAGTGACTTAAAAGCATGATATATATACAAACGTGTACATGTATGCATGATACTTTGCTATTACTTGCCTTATTTAGCTTATATATAATGTTGCCGTACTAACGAGCCATGAAGCGTTAAAGCTTACATCATATGGCAAACATTTGTTGTGTTTATACTATTTTCAGGTGCCATCATTAATGAACTAAACTAGTTCATTAAGTGAAGTACTTAGTTTAATAAACTAAGTAGTTCATTAAAGGAAGCCAAATTTGGAAAAGGCACAAAGGCAACAAGGCTAAGGAAGGAAAGTTTTTCTCCTCCTCCCCTCTTAAATTATACATGCCACATATACATATATTACGTATATTTTCAGATTTTTTAAGAAAAGGCACATACACATGTATTCTAACGTACTACCGACACATTATTTTTTTTTACGTACGTACGTTAACGTCAAACCACTATACTTAACTCATATTTATGAGTATATTCAGGTTTTATATCATATGATATAAGATATGGTGATGACAAATCAAATACGACACGATAAAAGGTTCTAAACCGAAAACTGTCGTATCGGGCGAATACCGAAACTTCGCCAACATGTCACGTACTTGCCATAAATAAATGGCCAGCCCCTATACTTCAAAAATTGATAAAAATTTCGTGCACATGACAGAATATTCAGCCAAAAATACTTTCCATGTTGGCACACACAAATTAATCCACATTAAGGCCAAAATGTGAAGATTCCAAGTTTAATTTTGTCACATGTTAATGGTACCACTTTAGACCAGCCAAGTGCTGAGATTTAAAGTATATATTATATATATTATGTATAACATAATATATATAACATGTGCAAAAGTTGGAATTTAAATTAGAGAAAAATCGGATAATCGATAAATATCGAAAATTCGGTTTTCTACGCACACAACACATGGAACGTTTTTGGTACATCATGTGACACGTATCTAGACACTTTTTACATATGATATACATCTTAAAGTGTTCTAGAAAATTAAATTAAGGGCTGATTGGAATATAACATGTGTGTATTATTAAATGTGCATTATTTTACAAAGTTAGCAAAAATAAATTTCAGCACATGCACATACATATCCAACACCACCTACAGCTGAAATGGAGCTTATTTGGAGCCTTGTTGGCATATTGATTGGTCAAGAATCAATCACACAAAGTTGGTGACTCAAAGAGAGAAGCTACAAAAGGTAACAATTCAAATTTTGTCACAATTGTGACACGTGCTGAAAATTCAGCATGTGTGCTAATGATGGCCGAAATTTTCATCTATTATGAGACATATTTTATTATCTTAAATTATGTTATTGATTGGAAGAAGAAATGGAAATGATTTGAATATTATCTAATTTAATAAAGTGTGATATTCTACATATCACACATGCTGAAATTTTTCAGCATGTGTAAGACTTGTGATGGCCGAACTCTAGAGCTTAAGATTGTCCAAGTTCATTTCTCATATGATAGGAACATTTACCATCAATTCGTGATTCATTTTAATTAGAAAAATCAAAGAAAAATGGTAATATTTTAAATTTTATCTTCATGTGTCACATGCTGAAAATTCAGCATGGTAACACCTATTATGGGCGATTTTTTCATCTTAGCAAGAAAGGAATTTTTGTCTTGCAATTTATGAGATATATCTTATGGTTCATGGAAACTATTTTGTGATGATTTTGGCACATGTTTAAGTGTAATTCTCAGATTTTTCCAAGTCATCAATGATGACAACATTCATCCAATAAGAATGTGCCAAGTAAGCGAAGCTTAAATGATCATCCAATAAGAAGATGCCAAGCAGTTCACACAAATAGGAATACATTTTTCAAAACCATCTACCGTTTCTGGCAGATTCGAGCAATCTGAGTACCAACGGTTTTTGAAGGGGTTAAAGGTTGAATTTTAATTTGAAATTTTTAGGGTACCCTCATAGCATCTGAGGCTAAGTTCTCTCAAAATTTCATAATTTTTGGAGACCTATAACCTAGTTTTAAAAACGTTTTAAAACTGGTCTTGAAAACAGAATCTGTTTTCAGAAGTTGAATTGTTTAGGTTCAAACAAATTTTAAAAACCACACTTTCCGCATCACCTATCAACCCTCCCTTCTAGTGGTGCCTTGAAGATCCTACAATATACACTCCTTTCTCTCCCTCTCAATTGCATTTTTCAATACACTTCATCTTCTACCTCCTACCTTCTTACACTCTCTTTCTTCTCCAAACAACCCATCCATTTCCTTTTCTTTTCCTTATGGCCGAAATCCAAAGGTAAAGCAAAGAGAAATTCTTCTCCCTCTACTATTATACCAACAAATCATTCTACACTTCAACAAATACTCTATTCTTTTCTTCAAGCAACTCAAGTCTCCAAACTTCTAATTTTTCTCTATTCATGGCCGTGAGTCCTCCATGGCCAAAGAAAATGTTGTTATTCTCTTTTCAACTCATCTAAACACACTCAAGAATAGTTCCAACCCATCTTCAATCTAGAAATGAACCAAGGAGGTTGTTGAGTCAAGAACAAAGGGTAAGAACTTTAGGTAATTTAAGATTAAATTCTTTTATCCATTTAACTTCATAAGTTATACACTAACTCCATTTTTCTTCCTTTTTGGCCGTGACCTACAAGGATGAAGGAGAAGAAGTTTTCTCCTAATCCAAGTAGAGAAACCTTCACTTTAAAGTGTAAGAAAAATGGTAAAGGAAAGTACTCTTCCTAGATCCTACATGGATTTTCAAATGTTTATTATGTATGTTTCTATCAAAGATGGTTCATCATGTAGTATGTTCAAGATCTTTTCCCAAGAAAGTATAAATCTATGTTTATGACATATATATTGGTATATACTTAATACATATACAGACGATTATGTTAAAGCATGTATATATATATATATAAATATATATATGTATATATGTATGTATGTATATATATATACATATATATATACGGGCTGTATGAATTATAAGAGGTGATATATGAAAAATATAGATACTTTTATATACTTCTATTATACACGCTATAAACACACATGTGGTTGATATATATTTTCTTAATGAAAGAGAATTTATTAAGAAAAAACCTCACTTGTGGCGGAGGAAAACCATATTACAATGTTTCGTAAAATGAAAACCAAAAGCCTGTCGATTATCACTTTCCAACACATATACGATATGCCGCATAAAAACCTTGCCAAGAAAAACCACCCTTGTGGACAAAACCTTGGCGAAGGAAAAAGCGTACATATTTATATGATTGGAAAAGTGATAGGCGCTGCGGGAAAATGTAATTGAAATACAATCCAGTAAACAACTCAAAGAAGCATTTGCCATAACTAGTCCTCTCCAAAGATATTGATCAACGAGACCTGGAAACACCATCCATGCTGCAAACATGACGTCTTCGAGGCAGTTGTTGGTAGTGCTCACGCCATAACACCCTAGCCGTACATGGAAACAAACGGCGAAGTCAATCAGAAAAACTATACATGGCAGAAAGATAGATACCGAAAGAATGTAAAGCCTACCGAGCCTGCCTGCTCCATCAAAGGAACATGCAGTAACAGTAAAGGAAAGCCAATCCATTTAGAAGACCGCAATTTCGCAAGGAAAGCATAAATGAATAAGGAAATGAATGCCAATCCATTTGGAAGACTTTAAATGCTCAAGGAACGCGCAAACTAACCGACGATACATCCAAAGATACAGATGCACGAACTAAGGATGGAAGATTTTGGCGCGAGAAGTAAGAAGTCTGAGGTGATAACATGGCGTGCTATGCAAGATAGTGAACTGGTATGTTTGCTTCTCTGTATACATGACTGAATTCCAGTTGAAATGAGTCAAGCAGTGAGCGTAATAATCGTAGATGATAATTCCCCGAAATCGGCCGTTGTTGTCGTAAACGAGAGACTAGCTGGGCACAATCTGTTTCAATCATAATAGAGCGATAGAGTGGAAGGAAATATAGTAAACCAAAAAGGGCCAACTGTATTTCCGTGGCAACCGGAGTACATTGTGGCAAGCAAAAAGATATTGCACCCATACAGATACCCGAATGATCCCGCAAAATAGCTCCTCCAACCGCATAATGCCTGCCTACCGCCGCATCTGCATTAAGCTTCAACCGACCAGAAGGAGGACAGAGCCACCGCACCACTTGCGGGCGTGGCGATTGAACTGGTGGAACCCATGAAGGTTGCGTGGTGATCCCTCTTGCAAGTTTTGAACCATGAGTAGTTTTACTCCATATGTCAATGTCAAAGTGAATAGAAGCCCGAATGGAGTATGACGAAAAAATGTTTGAGGAACCATAAACTAATGATGCATAAGTACGCCATATATTAGACACAATAATAGCCGGAACAACAATCTTCAACACACCCGAGAACGATGAGGATGTGGCCCGATACCACCAAGATAGCAAATATGAACGTAGAGATAACGACACGGGGGACAAACAATGTAGCTCAGATGCAAAGAAGTTCAAGATTGGACGTATGTTAACATAGTATAAAAAGACATGATCTACCGAGGATGAAGAGAGCTTACAAAATAGACACTGTGTGGGACGTGCTGTGGAATACTTTCCTATATAGTCCTCAAATGGCATAGCCGAATGAACCACAATAGTAGTTGTGTAGATGGAGAATGATGTTTAAACCATACAATATACAAGAATAGCGCCTGAATCATGCAGAGCTTTAACTACGCAGCAATATAATATTTATCAAATTAGCATTGCATAATTTTAAATCATACCATCCACGACGTCTCTAGCTTCCTCAACTGCAACATCGGTCATCACATGCACACGCGCATTCGAGCGCTGTCGTTGGTTCCTCTGCTGCTGACCACCACGCTCACGACAATCTCTCAGAATATGCCCAGTTTTTCAACATCCAGCACAAGCAGCTCCCTTATCAGGACAATCCCTAATTATATGACCAGTCTTGCCGCAACCAAAGCACTTACCAGCTTGTACATAGCACTCGCCCAAATGATTCTTTTGACAATGGGGACACATGGGAATGGCCTGCTGCTGCTGTTCTTGATTTCCTTGATTATTTTTTTGATTATTCTGATTCTGCCCACGGCGCTGTCCACGATTCTGATTTCCTCTTTGGTTCTGATTCTGCTGTCTACCTTGCCTCCCATGAAAATTCTGTCTAGTCATTTTCCTTGCTCCTTTATCACCAGAAGTGTCCCTTCCTCTTTTCTGGCCCACTGTCGCATCGCGACGAATGATATCCTTCTCGATCCGATAACATGCATCAACGAGCGCCTCAAAATCAGCAGAGATAACATTTACCAACTAAGTGCGAATCCTTGGGTTCAACCCACTCTCAAACTTCACCATCTTAGATTCCTCATCATTCATCGTAGCCGGAGAAAATCTACACAAAGCCAAAAACTTGCTCACATATTCAGACACAGTCATACCAGGTTCTTGCTTCAACATTTCAAAATCATGCCTCTTTTGCATCTTTACTGACGGGGGAAAATAAAACTTATTGAACTCTTGGATGAATCTCTCCTATGGGATAGGTCGGGGCAAAGGTTGCAGCTTAGCCTTCTACCACTGGTTCGCCTCACCAAGGAGGAAAGGCCTCACAACTTGGGTTTTCATATTGTCAGGGGCTCCATTCAGTTCAAAACAGTTCTCCACTTCATCTAGCCATTTTTCAGCCATATCGGGGTCAGACTTGACTTCAAAAGGCATCACATTCGCTCGCTTGAGCTTCTCAAAGTAATACTGCGCATCTCTTATCGGTTAATAAGGGGGAGGAAGGGCAACTTGCTGAATCATTCCCTGGCCAATCTGAGTTACGGTCTGACAGAATGCTTGGAAATCCGGAATAAGAAGTGGCACTTGCGGAAGAGGGTTTCCTTGAGCTGGTGGGGGATTTTCATTCTGCGGTGGAGGAGGAGGCGGTGGATTTTGATTCTGAGGAGGAGGTGGAGGGACTTGATCTTGAGGTTGTGGAGGGTTTGGTTCGGGTGCATGGGCAGCATCTCTGCGGGGTCTACCACGACCACGAGTCCGAACCATCTATATATATATATCGAAATGACTGACTAAATTTAGACATGCCTGGAAAAAGGACTTTAAAGCAGGAAAAAGAGATAATACGCGACATATCGGGCTAACAGGTCGACCAAGGGACCCTATTTCCAATCTAAGTTGTCTAAGCTAAGGCCATCTCTCTTCTAAGATCATGACTTAAGTCTAAGATCAATTCTTAGTTTTCTAAGATCATAACTTAGCTTCTACGTTCTGCCCGAATCTAGAGCCTGGGCTCTGATACCACCTGTAGCGCCCCGTACTCGGCTACCCCTCGTATGGTGCACCCGCCGTACTTTCCCTTTCGGAAAAGTACAAAGCGTCGATACTTAACTCGTAAAACCCATGGATAAACATGGATTACAAAGTCACCATCTTAACAGGTAGATAAAAATACAGCAGAATTTGAACCTTAATCCGAAAGCGTCAAATCGCGAATACATAGCAAAATTATACAAACTGAACTGATAGCAACTACACCGCGAAATCATACAAACATTGTCCGAAGAGAATCCGAAAATAGCTAAGTCCCAAAATTTCCCAAAGGTTCATCAAAAGCTTCCATCGTCATTCTCTTATAGCAACTTCAATAACCTACGGGTATGGCACCCTTGGCTCATCATCAATCCACTCGACTTCGTTACCTGGCTCTAGGGGAAAAATAAATGGGTAAGCGACAGAGTCGCCAGCAAGTATACAATAACACCATACAATAAAGAGAAAACGGCATACAAGAATCAAACCCCAATTCCTTAAGTTAAAACATACCTGCCAATACCTTTCCGAAGCACCATACTTAAAGTCATATCAACACTTAGCTAAGATCTAAATGTCACCACTTAGTTAGATTCTACGTGCTATAGCCAACCCTTACTTCTATGAATAGGTATCATGCATAATGTGTATGAAAGTGCGAATGCAATGCAAATTCAACGGGAAACATTCTTTCTTTCATTTAGACATTCTCATAAAAATACTTGAACTTTCTTTCTTTCTTTTAAATCATGCTCATCATAAAACAAGAGAGTGTGTCAGCCTATTATACTGGGCATGACTCGGTTCTTATAACATGATCACCTTCAGGTCTATTATACCGGACCTGGCTCGGTTCTTACACTCTTCAGACCTATTATACCGGGCTGGATCGGTTCTTATAATCATGATCATCTTCAGACCTATTATACCGGGCATGGCTTGGTTCTTATAACTCTTCAGATCAATTAACCCCGGATCTGTAGCGGGTTAAGCTGGCCAGAAGGGACGGAATTCTTTCAAAAAAGAAACTTTATATAAAACATCAATAAAATCATGAGCATGGAACATATGAGAATGTCAATGCAAGTGCATGGGATGCAACATGGTAAAATGCACTTATAACATCATAAACAACTTTCTTCATGGGCTGGAAAACGATCCAGCAGTATATCCTGTATTGCCCGGCCTCAAAATCAACCTTTTGAGCCTATTTTCCAGAAACTAAAAATATAGACATGCACCACATGATCTTAACTACATTCTATACAAATTTCATGCGATTCCGACAAGCATAGGTACCTCAATAAAAATAATTCCCAACAAGGGTACAACAGGAATTATGCTGTACTCTCAACTCCATTCCTTACCTTGTCTCCATCCATAAACTCATTATGGGGCTCATTTAGCACCTGGAAATCTTTTCTATTTCTTTCATGAACAATATCCAAGTGCCCATTCACCAAAACAAGTCAAAATAAATACAATACAAGTCATACGAGCACAAAGGGTCAATCTGCCCTGTTTTCCAGAATGTTACACCAACTTTACCTCAATGGTTTACCACCAAGGTCAATAGATAAAATAAATTTCTTTACATGGATACTTATCTCTATGTCTTAAGTACTTCTTGTAAAACTTTCAGGTCAATCCAAGATGTTTAAGGCACTTAAATAATTTTTTCTCCTTAAGGTGGTACAACCAGAACTGTTTTGACCCCTTGATACTAAAAATTCATTTCTGACCAATCCACAAATGATTTTCCAAAAATTCCAACTCCACAATAAAATATACATGATAAGATACGACCACACCAAAAATAAGCTCAAACCAACGTTTAGAAGGTCCTTAACTAAGTCCATCAATTTAGCATAAAATCTGTCCAGAACTCTGTTTTCAACCAACATGCATAGAAGTTCCTTCCTAATTTTTGTTCTTTAACCTATAATCCGAGTTAATGGTCATTCAATAGACATAATAAGGCTTCCCTCAACTAATTCAAGTCCTTTTTAGCATGCAAAAGTCGTTCATATGGGCTGTTCATTCCTCCTAAACAAAACAGTCCTCTAGTCCAACAATTTCACATATTAAAATCACTAAAAGAATGCTAGGTTTCATATCAATCATGTCTCATTCAATATCAAACATAGGGCAGTCCCTAATCCATCACTTTTAGCTCTTATTTCAAGTTTAAACATGCTTTATATTGCAACATAAGAGAGGTCTATCCTCCAACCTTTCAAAACATAAGAAAAGGTAACAACTTAGGCATATCTTTACTAAAATCATGTCTTAAGCTTCTAGACATTCAAGTATGCACATAATCACATATGTTGTATGGGGTTAAAGCATACTTGCCTCTTCAAGCTAAAGCTCTTGTCTTTGCTTGGTTATGAAGTGAGATGTGATGAAATCCTTCACCTTCTTCACCTTAAACATACGGTTTTTAAGGAAATGAAATGAAAAGATTAGTCTTTATTCAATAGAGGAAATAGGATAGGTTTGAGGGCTAGAACATCTTACCAAAATGAGCTTGGAATGGGGATTCAAGCACCTCAATATAACACCACCTAGAAAAGTTGAAAGCTTTCACCTATTGGACCATGAATGTCACGGTTTTGGCATGGAGAGAAGGAGTTTATGTGAGTTTCATTCTTCACCAAATAAGAATTCACTTAAAGAAACTTGGAACAAGACTTACCTAGATGTCTTCTTGAGTCTTGAAAGTGAATTTGAACTCCTATCCTTCAAGATGAAGGGGGCGAAATCTTGGTGAGGGGGATGGAGATTGTCTAAATGTTTTGCTCTTGCATGATGAGAAGGTAGATGTTTCTTGAATGGTTTGATTTAAAACATGTTAGGGACTTAGGAAGGGGGGACGCTTTTGGAGGGAGAATAGGAGGGTTAGGGTTCTCATGAGTGTTAATCAAGGTTAGGTTAGTAATAACCTTAGTTAATTTATTCCAACTATGGTTACTTTAGTGCTAACCCAAGTTACTTTATTAAATCATGGTTACATTAACCTTGGTTTAGGGGAAAAAGTAACCATGGTAGGATTTAAAAATCCTCCATGTCTAGACACTAAGGGGGGCGGTTTTGGTTGGGGTCTTTATGACCTCAACCATACTACCTCTTTCTTTAATGAGTTGTCTTAACTTGTTCCTTAAATGCATGCCTATTTTATTTTCTATTTATTCTTTGCATAATAACCTCTTGTCTTAATGGTGTAGTAGACTTTAGGTAATTATTTTAACTAATAAAATTGGCTAGAGAATTCTAGAATCCCCATTCATGTCTTGGCCGAATTTTAGGCTTCTTGGGCAACTTGATATTTCTTGTAATTTTAATTCATGCACTATATTGTTTTTCTTTATTTTATCATATTCTAAAATTAACATATGTATGTACACATACATATACACGCCATGTGTATTACACATGTGTATATATATATCCTCCTATGTATACGCATGTAGGTATTCATACATTTTGTACACATATATCCTATACACGCACATACATAATGGTATGTACGGTTCATATAGCTCTATATTTCATATATTGCTTTATTGAAGTTTCCCTTATTTAATTTGGCTTGGTATCACCTCAAAAATGATTAAGTAAAGAGGCTTATGTTGACTTAAGTAAAATGCGCTAAAAGAAATTTCCGCTTTCATTCCGTCTCATATTCATAGTTTTCACGTACATGATAGTTGGGGTACAACAACCATGGTAAAAAAATCCGCACTACATATATATTTATATACACACACACACACACACATATATATATATATATACTACATATAAACGATCTATATGCACACATACGGATAATATATATATAATATGTATATGTACAGGCTACATACCCATATACGGTTGGTATATATATATATATTAATAGGAAATCATATATAAGAGAAATGCATTACACAAATATAAAAATTATATGTATACTGTAGCGCCCCGCACCCGGACCTCGTCGAATACGGTGCACCCGCTGTACTTCACTAAGGAGAGTATAAAGCGTCATGCATAACATGCGAAAATCCATAACTTAAGCATGGACTCTCATGTTAACATTTAACATGGCAGAAAAATTTCGGCAGAGTTAAAACTTTTTAAATAAACATGCATACCGAAATACTAAGTCCTCAAAACATTAATCCATCAAACAAGAAAACCGAAATTTCGAGTGTCCCAACATAATTCAAAATACAAACATCATAGCCGCACAAAAGTCCTTAAGCTTCGCTTTCTTCTGACTTCCTCGCCTACGGGTATGTCACTCTTGGCTCATCCTTGATCCACTCAATCTTAGCATTATATGGCTCTGGGGAAAAATAAAAGTGTGAGTGATAAAATCACCCAGCAAGTAAACAATAAACTAACATAAAATAAATAAAGAATTATAACGTGAATGGAAAACCCCAAGAACCTCAATAATCATCATACATGGCCATTAATCCTTGATCCGCTAGAAGGTGACCTAAATTACAACTTAAGTAATACCATTCTTACGTTACCGTTATCCTCCACATCTTAACATTTTATTATGCAACGTGCGCATGGAATATGCATGATGCAATGTATGATGTCTTGTCATGGTAAAAATCATCATCATGTGGTCCCATAAAATAATCATAAAGAAAACAGAGTGTCAGATCAATTAACCTCGGATCTGAGCGGGTCCAGAACATATCAACAAACCAATTAACCCTGGGTCTGGGACGGATCCAGAACATGTCATCAGACCAATTAACTCCGGGTCTGAATGGGTCCAGAACATATCATCAGATCAATTAACCTTGGATCTGAGCGGGTCCAGAACATATTATCAGATTAATTAACCCCGGATTTGAACGGTTCCAGAACATATCATCTCAATAGACCAATTAACCCTGGGTCTAGCTCGGGTTAAAAGCATGCTTAGCTGGCAAGGAAAATCATGAAGCTTTACTTTTGAAAACATGGGACCTTAAACTTTATGCATAACATAAACTTGCTTGGAAAGACTTGATTGCATATTGAAAACTCATAAAAATCAGGTTCATGATGCATATGATCATGCATGATACATGGAATGATATGCAATACAAGTCATAACGTGAATTATTGCAAATATTCCTTAGGACATGACAAAAAGCATGAATTCATGAGCTGAAATTTTACTTCATGTCTACGAGACGGACAAATTAACCAAACAGGCTATTTTCATGATATTTTGTCCTATACATGTGCAATGGGGTCTTATCTTTATACCATAAAATTTTCGTAACGCTCTAACGTGTGTAAGACCTTTAAACCATTAAATCGTTTAAAAGTGTACTGCTGAATTCAGCAGTGCCGTAAGTCATCATTTCCTTAATTTTTGCGGTTGTTAATTCATAATTAAATTGGGCTAACACCTTGAAAATACAGTGAACTCATCAATTAGTAATATTCATGGGCCCAAACCGTTTATGTAGGTCTAATCCACAAGATTAGGGCCTCTCAATTTATTCCATAATCTGCCCAGATTTTTTCCAGTATAATACATCGACTTTAAATCAGTTTTTACCCCTCGAAACGGACTTTCCAAGTCAAATAATTTACATGGTTGTGTTCACCTATGTCCTAAGTGACTACCATAAAATTTCCAGAGCAATCCATTATCTTTAAAAGGGTCATTTAATTACTTTACCAAAATGGGTCACATTCTGATTCTGGAGTGACCAGTTTCGCTAAAAAATTTATTGCGGCCAAACCATTAAATTTTTTATCGAAATTCCAACTCACACACTCAGTAAATACACAGGACCAACATCCTACCAAATATCAGCCCATTTTCTTGTTTCTAAGGTCTATTTTGGGGTCAGGAAACACGTTACTTATTTCTGTCTAGTTCCAGTAATTCTAGTTTGAGCGATTTTACCAAATAATTTCTTAAAAATAATCCACAATCTCTTTTACTAAAAATCCAACTCTCATACTTGCTAAACGCATAAGATTGTCACCACACCAAAAATCAGCTTAATTGAATATCTCCGAGATCCATTTTTAGGCTATACAAAATGTTATATAATTCTGCCCCGTTCCAGAAATTCCAGCCTGAGTAGTTTCACCAAATATTTTATTAAACATAATCCACAACCTATTTTACCGACCTTCCAAATCTCATATTTGATACAGACATAGGGCTAACATCATGCCGAAAATCAGCTTGATTGCATGTTAGTAAGGTTTAGGTTGTGGTCACGTAATACCCTTCCCAATTCTGCCCAGCTCCAGTGTTTTTGTGTTTTGTCACCTTTTCATGTCAAATTTCAACTAATTATCTTGTTCTTATGAAATAACTTATTAGTCACCACATAAACCCTTTTTTAACATGAAAATTCAGATTCCATTCTTTTTATTGAGTTACCTTTGCACCATTCCAAAACAGTTTATGTTTTGTACACAACACTCATCATATTTACTCACAAAAGGTGTTCTTTCTTAGATTCAAAACTTGCCATCACTTTACATCTTCTTGGCCGAAACTTGTAGGGTGTCATGAACATATTTTACAACATTTATTTAGGCATGCAATATGCTATTTTATTTCAATCTTACCAAACAACCTTATGAAATTACAACTAGCACATGTATGCCATCTTAGTGCCTTACAAGTTTCATCCAAGAGCTATTCTTGCCTAGAATCACTTGACTGAACCTTATTTCATCCTAAAACAGCCTCATATCACATTGCATGTAAGAAAAGAATTCACCTTTGGAGGATTTAATAACATGCAAGATATTCTTCTTAAGGAATCACTAAGATATAATCTTAAAATTTAATATATTCAACTAAAGTTCACATCTTAGAAAAAACTAGCCATTTAAGTCACTAATTCTTCACATAAATCATGAGAGTCTATGATATATTTGCCTCTTCAAGCTAGAGCCTTTTCTTAGCTTGGATATGGAATGAGATGAGTTGAAACTTTCCTCCTTCTTCACTCATGAGGCATTCGGTTGTTTGAAGGGAGAAAAGGAGAATGTTAGTCATTATTCTTAAATGAAAATAGAGATATTTTGAAGTTAGATCTTCTTACCAAAATGGGAGTTTGAATGGAGCTTCACTAGCAAGAGCTTGCACCACTAAAAAGATGGAAGATCTTTTGTACCTAGTGACCATGAAGGTCACGGTTGTGGGTGGAGAAAAAGGGAACCCATGTGAGCTTCATTATTTGACATGGAGAATTTACTTAAGAAACTTAGAATGAGGCTTACCTAGATGCTTCTTGAGCTTAAAGATGAGAGTGAAGTTGAACTTCTAGCTCCAAGATGAAGGAACCGGATGGTGGTGTGAAGGAAGAGGGAGAATTTTCTAAGTGTTATGTTTGCTTGAATGTGTCTTGAGTGAGTTCAATATGGATGGAAGGAGGTTGTCTTGCTAAATTTAAAAATCTAGGGGGTAAGGGGAAGGGGCAGCTGATGCATGGGGGAGGGAAAAGGGGGCAACTTTATGAAAAGTGGTCTTGGTTCTTGGAGGGGAAGCTTTTCGTCCCCCATGCTTGTCTTGCATGCTTTGCTTATTTTATTGTTTCAATTATAATTTAATTAGCTATTTTAAATTCTAAGAATAGATGGAAAAATCAAGAGGATACTAGAACCTCTTGGAGGCTTGGCCAAAAATTAGGGGTTTTTGGGGGTATTTTGGTCTTTTCACATCTATCATATCTCATACTTATATAACTTATACTATTATTTATTTTATCTAATATGATTTTTAATTTTTCTTTGTGAGGATCATTTAGGTTTGTACTCTTATAAAACGAATTTGTTCCAAGGTTGATCAAGGCCTCTTGGCCGAATTTTACAAGGTATTTCACATACCTTGTGACGTTCGCTTGTATAACTATTCAGTGTCCGTGCTAAATGAAGTTAAACAATTTAAATAAAGAAGTGCTAATTTAACTTAATTAAAACGCACGTGGAGAAATCATTATCTGCATTATGTCAACTTGTCATTGTCTCAAGTACATGATAGTTGGGGTACGACATCCTCTTCCTTATCATAAGTTTCGTCCTCGAATCTTTAGAGACTAGTCAAAAAGATGGGGGTATCTATTCCTCATGTCTTCCTCCGTTTCCCATGTGGCTTCTTTTCCCGAATGGTGCTTCCACTGAACCTTCACCATAGGTATGGATCTCTTTCTCAACTTCTTTTCTTTCCAACCAACAATTTTTTTAGAGGCTCCTCTGTAGGATCTGCAAGGCACCACTAGAAGGGGGGGTTGAATAGATGGTGCGGAAAGTGTGCTTTTTAAAATTTCTTTAAACTTGAACAATTCAAGTTCTGAAAACAGATTCTGTTTTCAGGACCTGTTTTAAAACGTTTTTAAAACCAGGTTAGAGGTCTCCAAAAATTATGAAATTTTGAGAGAACTTAGCCTCAGATGTTATGAGGGTTCCCTAAAAATTTCAAATCAAAATTCAACCTTTAACCCCTTCAAAAACCGTTGGCACTCAGATTGTGCAAATCTGCCAGAAACGGTAGATGGTTTTGAAAAATTAATTCCTATTTGTGTGAATGTCCAAATGATCTGAAAATTTGACCAATAACTCCTCACACACTATATTTAAACAGGTTGAAACAGTTTTTGAAAATTCTTTTGGGAAGTAGGTCAAACACAACCAAAGTCTCAACCTTTGCAAGTCTGAAAATCAGACTGCACTAGTCTCAGAACTTTTGATGTTTGACTGACCTATACTTGTCCAAAAGGGTTGAAACTTATGCCAAATTAACCCTAGAACGTTTATGTATGTTTCTGGAAATTTTTATAATTTTTGGAAATCGTTTACTATTTTTCCGAACGTGAACAAAACGGATAAACAGTGCAGAAACTGAAAAGTAAATGCTGAAAGTAAATTGCACCAAGAATTTTATACTGGTTCGGTTATAAACAACCTACTCCAGTCTTCAAGGAACACCTTCCTTGGTTCACACTAATCACACACACACAGTACACCTTACCGCAGGGTTGATAGAGTTACACCTAACTCCAACCCTTTACAAACCTTGTATGACGAGTACAATTCACACGAACACCACCACCTCGCTAGAATAAAGATTGATCACACCTTGATCAATCTTTTACAAAGATGAATGAATGGTGGTTTCTATGAAGCCTATTCAAGATTGAAAGAAGTAAAATACAATAGGCTTTTTACAAGAAAAGAAAGAAAGAAGATGTAGGAGAAAAGAGGCTTCGCACTTTGATCACTTTAGAATGCAAATCTTGGTGTTCTTTTTGTTTGTTCTTCTCTTCTCTTCCTTATAGGAACCAGCCGTCCCCTCCTATGCCTCTCCCCCTCTTGAAAATTTCCTTTTAAGTGCTTGACAGAGTGTAAGACATCATGGTGACAATGCTCTGCTTACTTGGCATCACTCCATTGGACCATCATTTAGTCATTGCTTACTTGGCACCTCTTGATTGGCTCAAAGTTGTCATCATTTGATGACATGGAAAATCTGAATAATCACTAAATATTTGCCAAAAAATCAGTCATTAAGTCATACCATAATTCTCAAATTCTCTCATAAATTTCAAGACAAGAAAATATCTCCTTTCCTCCTCAAAAAAATCGGCCAACATCTTTTTTTCAATGCTGAAATTTTCAGCATTTACAACATGGGATAAATTCAGATTATTTGTCATTTTCCTTTGAATTTTTGTCATAAAAATAAATCAATTATATAAGGTAAGTCTTGCTAACAAATGAAGAGTGAACTTGGACACAATGAGGGCCAAAATTCGGCCAGCACACCCTTCACACATGCTGAAAAATTTCAGCATGTGTGATATGTAAAATATCACACTTAATTACCTTACATAATATTTAAATCATTTCCATAACTCCTTCAATTAATCCTTTAATGAAAAATTGACAAAATATCTTGTCTTAATGATGAAGAATTCGGCCACCATATGTGTAACATACTGAAATTTTCAGCATGTGACATAAGAGAGGTATATGTTGAATACTTACCTTTTGTAGCTTTTCTCTTTGATTCATCAACATTGTATGATTGATCCTTGACCAATCAACATGCCAACAAGGCTCCACATGTGCTCCATCTCAGCTGTAGTAACGTTGGAATGTGTTTGTACATGTGCTGAAATTTATTTTTGCTAACTTTGTAAAATAGTGCACATTTAGTAATACACACATGTAATATTCCAATCAGCCCTTAATTTAATTTTCTAGAACACTTTAAGATGTATATTATATGTAAAAATTGTCTAGATACGTGTCACATGATGTTCAAGAAAAACGTTCCATGTTAAGTGCGTAGAAAACCGAATTTTCGATATTTATCGATTACCCGATTTTTCTCTAATTTAAATTCCAACTTTTGCACATGATATATATATATATATTATGTTATACATAATATATATAATATATACTTTAAGTTTCAGCTCTTGGCTGATTTAAAGTGGTACCATAAACATGTGACAAAATTAAAATTGGAATCTTCACATTTTGGCCTAAATGTGGGGTGATTTGTGTGTGCCAACATGGAAAATATTTTTGCCTGAATTTTCAGTGATGTGCACGAAATTTACATCAATTTTTGATGTATATGGGCTGGCCATTTATTTATGGCAAGTACGTGACACGTTGGCGAAGTTTCGGTATTCGCCCGATACGACAAATTTCGGTTTAGAACCTTTTATCGTGTCGTATTTAACTTGTCATCACCATATCTTATATCATATGATATAAGACCTGAATATACTCATAAATATGAATTAAGTATAGTGGTGTGACGTTAACGTACGTACGTAAGATATATAACGTGTCGGTAGTACGTTGGAATACATGTGTATGTGCCTTTTAAAAAAAATCTGAAAATATAGTATATATATGTATAAGTGGCGTGTGACATTGAATGTGGGGAGGAGGAGAAGACTTTCCTTCCATAGCCTTGTTGCCTTTGTGCCTTTTCCAAATGCATCTTCCTTTAATGAACTACTTAGTTTATTGAACTAAGTACTTCACTTAATGAACTAATTTAGTTCATTAATGGTGGCACCTGAAAATAGTATAAACTCAACAAATATTCGCCATATGATGTAAGCTTTAATGCTTCATGGCTCGTTAGTACGGCAACATAATATATAAGCTAAATAAGGCAAGTAATGACAAGTTATCATGCATACATGTACACACTTATACACGTTTGTATATATGTATATATATTCAACGTTTCTTGTTTTGAAATCACTCAAACCCTCTTATTTCTACAATCTCCCCCTTTTGATGATTTTCAAAATAACTAGTGTACATGATTTAAGTGCTATCTCTCCCCCTTGAATTATGCACAGATTTGAAATTTGAATTTCGAATTTCAAATCCGGCTCCCCCTTGATTCATGCAATTAGGATCAATCAGTCTCTCTCTCTCCCTTAAATCATGCTTTTCTCTCCCCTTTTATTTTGGAAAGTTAATCAAAAGATTCCTGTCAAAAAAGGAAAGTAAATCAAATAGTATCACATTAAATCACATCAACGGGAATCATGCCTAATTTAGAAGGAAGAGATTCAAATGTGGCTTGATTTAAGGCCTTTGTAAATATATCCGCTACTTGTGATTCTGTGCGTACGTGATCTATGACAATATTACCATTGTTAACGTGATCACGAAGAAAATGATAGCGAACTTCTATATGCTTAGCCTTAGAATGTAATATGGGATTCTTAGACAAATTTATTGCACTCATACTATCACAATATATAGGAATTTTATTTACGGTAATTCCAAAGTCCGAAAGTTGTTGTTTGATCCACAACAACTATGTGCAACAGAGGCTAAGAGCCATGTACTCAGCCTCCGTAGTGGACAAAGCAACACTTGCTTGCTTTTTGGAAAACCATGAAATAAGGGAATTTCCTATAAATTGGCAAGTTCCGCTTGTGCTTTTTCTATCTATCTTGCAGCCACCATAATCTGCATCAGTGTAAGCATGTAAGTCAAATGTAGAATCCTTATCATACCAAATACCTAAGGTGGGCGTGTGCTTAATATAATGGAATATTCTTTTTACCGCATTTAAGTGTGACACCTTAGGTTGACTTTGAAAACGAGCACACATGCATATGCTAAACATGATGTCAGGCCTACTAGCAGTTAAATATAGTAAAGAACCTATCATAGATCGATATAATCCATTATCAACGTCTTTACCATGTTCGTCTTTGTCTAATTTAGTAGTAACACTCATAGGCGTGGGGGATGGTTTCAAATTTTCAAAATTGAACTTCTTGATCATGTCATTTACGTACTTAGCTTGGCTTATATGAATTCCTTTATTCGTTTGCTTAATCTGCAAGCCAAGAAAATAATTAAGTTCACCAACCATAGACATTTCAAATTCAGCTTTCATACAATTTTCAAAATCTTTAACGAGTCTATGTGAGGTAGAACCGAAAATAATGTCATCTACGTAGATTTGAATAATAAGTAAATCTGATTTTTCTTGTTTCAAAAATAGCGTACTATCTATAGTACCACGTTTAAAATTATTTTCTAAAAGGAAAGTAGCAAAACGATCATACCATGCTCTCGGCGCTTGCTTTAGGCCATATACTGCCTTCTTTAGTTTGTACACGTGATCTGGATGTTTCAAATCTTCAAAACCGGGTGGTTGCTTCACGTATACTTCTTCTTGTATGAATCCGTTTAGAAAAGCACTTTTGACGTCCATTTGATACAATTTAAAATCTTTCATGCAAGCAATAGCAAGTAAGAGTCGTATAGCTTCTAAACGTGCTACGGGAGCAAATGTTTCATCGTAGTCTATTCCTTCTTCTTGATTATATCCTTGAGCTACGAGTCTTGCTTTATTTCTAACGACCTTTCCTTCTTCATTCATTTTATTCCTAAATACCCACTTTGTGCCTATTATTGTCTTATCTTGTGGTCGTGGAACTAAATCCCATACATCATTTCTAACGAATTGATTAAGTTCGTCATGCATAGCATCAATCCAAGATGAATCACTCAAAGCATCATGCACATTTTTGGGCTCAATTTCAGAAATCATAGCATGAAATTCATTTATTTCGTCCGAAGTGATTCTTCTACGTGGTCGCACACCGTGAGTAATGTCGCCTATGATGAGATCTTGTGGGTGATCTTTATGCCATCTTGGTTGATTATTTTCTAAGTTATCATGCATTTCTATATGATCATACATTTCTAGTGTCTCATTCATCTCATGCATATCAAAAGAATCATTATCTTCATTCAAAACGGGTTTCAATTCAAAATCATCGTCATATTCCTTATCTTTATCAATCTCTCCAAATTCATTGAATTTAACATGAATAGATTCTATGATTTATCTAGTGAGAGGATCATAACATCTATATGCTTTTGAATTTATGGAATACCCAATAAAAATGCACTCAATTGATTTGGACTCAAATTTATCTAAGTTATCTTTTGTATTCAAGACAAAGCATTTGCATCCAAACACACGAAAATAATCTATCTTAGGCATGCGATCATTCAAAATTTCGTAAGGCGTCTTGTTTATTTTCTTTCTTATAGATAGGCGATTTACAATATAGCATGCACAATTTACGGCTTCCGCCCACAGAAATCTAGGCAATTTATTTTCGCAAAGCATGGTTCTAGCGATTTCTTGTAGTGTGCGATTCCTTCTTTTTACTACTCCATTTAATTGTGGAGTTCTAGGTGGCGAAAACTCATGTTTAATTCCTTTTTCCTCACAAAACGAAATCATCTCTTTATTTTTAAATTCACCGCCTCTATCGCTTCTTATTCTTTTCATATTTACGCCGTATTGATTTTCAAGTTGTTTAATTAATTTAGCGATTTCTACGGCGCTATCATCCTTATGTGCAAGAAATACAGTCCAAGTATAGGGAGAAAAGTCATCAACAATCACACATGCATAGTGACGCCCACCAAGGCTTGTAGTGCGACTAGGACCAAACAAATCGATATGCAATAGTTCTAGTATTCTAGTCGTGCTTATCTCATTTTTAGGCTTAAGTGACTCACGTGTTTGTTTGCCCTTTATGCAAGATTCACACAACTGAAAGTTGTCTAAATCAAGCGTAGGCAATCCCCGTACTAGGTTCTTTCGTTGCAATTTTTCTAGTGTAGAAATACCTATGTGTCCTAAACGTCTATGCCACAAATTCACATTGGGTTCATTTGACATAAAACATTTAACTTTAGCGTCTACTACATCATCCATAGATAGTGTGAATATATTTCCTTCACGTTTTCCTTTTAAAACAGTTTCTCTATTTTTATTTATTATATTGCAATAAGGGTGAGTAAAACACACATTGAAACCATTGTTAACAAATTGAGAAATACTAAGAAGATTGTAAGATAAGTTGCTTACCAAAAACACGTTGGAGATTTGAAGTGTATTTGGATTGCCAATCGTACCTTTTCCAATGATCTTGCCTTCATTGTTGTCTCCATAGGTCACGGATCCGCCTTTTGTGACCTTCTTTAATTTAGAGAACAGGCTCGGGTCACCCGTCATGTGCCTCGAGCAACCGCTGTCAAGGAACCACTTTATTGATGTGTCTTTTGATGAGTGGTCTCCCTGCAATGTGAAAAGGTGATTTAGGTACCCTTTTAATTTTGGGTCCTTTCGAGTTAGTTAATCACCTTTTGGTAAAGGTACCTTTCGGTACCCATACTTGGGTGATCCTTCTCGGTCTATCAAATGGCAAGAATGTAGATGAAGGTGCGATATAGTATACATGTGATGCATGTACTTTGGGTCTTTGCCCAAGGACTCCTCTATACTCATTATATAAAGGACGTTTGTGATATGTCCTTGTGTGTGTGTGCGTAGTGCGTGGATGATATGTATTTCGTGTATGCATTGTTCTTTTCTTCTCATATCTATATGGTACAACGTTATATTTCACATGATATGAGGGAGTGGGGCGTGTGGAAGGGGGTGCTTTTTGCGTCATCTTAGACGCCACTTGATGCCTAGGGGTGTCTACTTTCTTAAACACAACAAACTTGGTTGGTTTGGTTGATACTTCATTAGTATCAACGTATCCCAATCCAGTTTTGTCACTGTCATGCTTTTGTGATAATATGATGCGATGCATCATGTTTGACCCTGTATCGAATTGTTTCATCATTTTCTCTAAGTCTGTATTCCTTGATTTCAAATTTGAAATCTCGGATTTCATTTCATTATTTTGAGAAGTTAATGATGAGATCTCAGTTTTTAATGCAGTGATGACACATGAAGACTCTTTCTTTGAATCGCTTAATTGAGCGACAAGATTCTCGTTAGAGGATTCTAACAGTTTCTTGTCTTCAATTAAACGTTTCTTTTCTTTTGCGAGAGTCTTAGTAAATTTATGTAATTCAAGATACTGACTAAAAAGATCATCGTAAGAAGGTTCAGAGTCAGAGTCAGAATCAGATGATACCTCATTAGACGCCTTTCAAGCAAAGCAAACTTGAGCAGTCTCCTCTTCGGTCTCAGTTTCAGAGTCTGATGAGTCACTCCATGTGGAGGCCTTTAGTGCACGTTTCCTTTGTTTAGGATCTGGCATGAATTCATGAGCTGAAATTTTACTTCATGTCTACGAGATGGCCAAATTAACCAATCAGGCTATTTTCATGATCTTTTGTCCTATACATGTGCAATGGGGTCTTATCTTTATACCATAAAATTTTCGTAATGCTCTAACGTGTGTAAGACCTTGAAACCATTAAATCGTTTAAAAGTGTACTGCTGAATTCAGCAGTACCGTAAGTTGTCATTTCCTTAATTTTTGCGGTTGTTAATTCATAATTAAATTGAGATAACGCCTGGAAAATATAGTGAACTCATCAATTAGTAATATTCATGGGCCCAAACCGTTTATGTAGGTCTAATCCACAAGATTAGGGCCTCTCAATTTATTCCATAATCTGTCCAGATTTTTTTCCAATTTTATACATCGAACTTAAATCAGTTGTTACCCCTCGAAACGGACTTTCCAAGTCAAATAATTTATATGGTTGTGTTCATCTATGTCCTAAGTGACTACCATAAAATTTCCATAGCAATCTATTATCTTTAAAAGGGTCATTTAATTACTTTACAAAATGGGTCACATGTTGATTCTGGAGTGACAAGTTTCGCTAAGAATTTATTGCGGCCTAACCATTAATCTTTTTATCAAAATTCAAACTCACACACTCAGTAAATACACAGGAGCAACATCCTACCAAATATCAGCCCATTTTCTTGTTTCTAAGGTCCATTTTTGGGTCAGGAAACACGTTACTTATTTCTGCCCAGTTCCAGTAATTCCAGTTTGAGCGGTTTTACCAAATAATTTATTAAAAATAATCCACAATCTATTTTACTAAAAATCCAACTCTCATACTTTCTACACACATAAAGTTGTCACCACACCAAAAATCAGATTAATTTAACATCTCCAAGATCCATTTTTATGCTATACAATACGTTATATAATTCTGCCCTGTTCCAGAAATTCCATCCTGAGCAGTTTCACCAAATATTTTATCAAAAATAATCCACAACTTATGTTACAAAGATTCCAACTCTCATATTTTCTACACACATAGGGCTAACACCATGTCAAAAATCAGCTTGATTGCACGTTAGTAAGGTTAATTTTGTGGTCATGTAATACACTGCCAAATTCTGCCCAGCTCCAGTGGTTTTGTGTTTTGTCACCTTTTCATGTCAAATGTCCACTAATTATCTTGTTCTTATGAAACAACTTATTATTCACCACATACACCCCTTTTTAACATGAATATTCAGATTCCACTCTTTTTATTGAGTTACCTTTCCACCATTCCAAAACAGTTTGTGTTTTGTACACAACACTCATTATATTTACTCACAAAAGGTGTTCTTTCTTGGATTCAAAACTCACCATCACTTTACATCTTCTTGGCCGAAACTTGTAGGGTGTCATGAACATATTTTACAACATTTATTTAGGCATGCAACATATTTATATGCTATTTTATTTCAATCTTACCAAACAACCTTATGAAATTACAACTAGCACATGCATGTCATCTTAGTGCCTCACAAGTTTCATCCAAGAGCTATTCTTGCCTAGAATCACTTGGTTGAACCTTATTTCATCCTAAAACAGCCTCATATCACATTGCATGTAAGAAAAGAATTCACTTTTGGAGGATTTAATCACATGCAAGATATTCTTCTTAAGGAATCACAAAGGTATAATCTTAAAACTTAATATATTCAACTAAAGTTCACATCTTAGAAACAACTAGCCATTCAAGTCACTAATTCTTCACATAAATCATGAGAGTCTAAGATATACTTGCCTCTTCAAGCTAGAGCCTTTTCTTAGCTTGGATATGGAATGAGATGAGTTGAAACTTTCCTCCTTCTTCACTCATGAGGCATTCGGTTGTTTGAAGGGAGAAAAGGAGAATGTTAGTCATTATTCTTAAATGAAAATAGAGCTATTTTGAAGTTAGATCTTCTTACCAAAATGGGAGTTTGAATGGAGCTTCACCAGCAAGAGCTTGCACCACTAAAAAGATGGAAGATTTTTTGTACCTAGTGACCATGAAGGTCACGGTTGTGGGTGAAGAAAAAGGAAGCCCATGTGAGCTTCATTATTTCACATGGATAATTTACTTAAGAAACTTAGAATGAGGCTTACCTAGATGCTTCTTGAGCTTGAAGATGAAAGTGAAGTTGAACTTCTAACACCAAGATGAAGGAACCGGATGGTGGTGTGAAGGAAGAGGGAGAATTTTCTAAGTGTTATGTTTGCTTGAATGTGTCTTGAGTGAGTTAAATATGGATGGAAGGAGGTTGTCTTGCTAACTTTAAAAATCTAGGGGGTATGGGGAAGGGGCAGCCGATGCATGGGGGAGGGAAAAGGGGGCAACTTTATGAAAAGTGGTTTGGGTTCTTGGAGGGGAAGCTTTTTGTCACCCATGCTTGTCTTGCATGCTTTGCTTATTTTATTGTTTTAATTATAATTTAATTAGCTATTTTAAATTCTAAGAATAGATGGAAAAATCAAGAGGATACTAGAACCTCTTGGAGGCTTGGCCAAAAATTAGGGGTTTTTGGGGGTATTTTGGTCTTTTCACATCTATCATATCTCATACTTATATAACTTATACTATTATTTATTTTATCTAATATGATTTTTAATTTTGCTTTGTGAGGATCATTTAGGTTTGCATTCTTATAAAACTAATTTGTTCCAAGGTTGATCAAGGCCTCTTAGCCGAATTTTACAAGGTATTTCACATACTTCTGACGTTCGCTTGTATAACTATTCAGTGCCCATCCTAAATGTAGTTAAAGAAGTGCTAATTTGACTTAAGTAAAACGCATATGGAGAAATCATTATCTGCATTATGTCAACTTGTCATTGTTTCAAGTACATGATAGTTGGGGTACGACATAGACACACGGTCATACATATAAAGGATAATATTTGTTTTTAGGTGATATACATATTGTATCTATAAATATCAATATTTTCGGCCAAGAGTCCTTTTAAGGATATTAATATATTTTACACACATATATGAATTATATATATACTAAATATGAAAATGAGTAAGTTGTGTTTAATAGATAATATGCCATAAATGAAATTTATATATATAAATATACATCCTATATATCTCGGCCAAAATGACTTTTACATGTCAAAATGACCTCATTAGGTTTCAAATATACATGTATGTATTATATATATGTGTGTTAACATATATAAAGAACCAATTCATGTATACTATGTAATATGTTGTAAAATTTAATGTGTATATAAGTATACACCTTTACACATTTTTTTGGCCATGAGATTTGTGATATTAAAAATGATTTTAAAATAATCACATACACACACACACACACACACACACACATATATATATATATATATATATATTAAGATATGAAAATAATTAAGTTGTGGGAATTATATAACATATTATAAAATGATTTTATAAATGTATACACATTCATATACATTTCGGGCATAAGGCCATTTTAATGCTAAAATATGGTTTAATATGTTTTATGTATACATATGTGTATAATATATATGTTAATAATTATATAAGCATGAGTTATGAAATGTGTGAAATAACAAAATACCCTCCCCAACCATCCAAGAAACTCCGGCCAGCATGAAGGGTTTCTAGAACCTCCCTAATTTATAACATTCCTAATTATTTATTTAGCTTACAATAAAATAATAAAGAAATGCAAGCATGGAGGACCAAAACTTAGTCAAATGCAAGACCCCAAGATTCTTTCCACTTTTCATGCACTCTTTGTCCCCTCCCCTTGACCAAGACCGCCGGCTCCCTCCCCTTTTTCTACCATGGAGTCTTCTTCAAATTAGCAAGAAGCCTCTCCTCCATCTCCAATCTTGAACATTTTCAAGAGTTGCCAAGCAAAACATTAAAGACCCTTGAACACTTAAACTATTTCATCACCATCATCACTCCTTACGGTTGGTTAGAGCTAGGATTGTCAAGGCTAGTCTCATCTTCAAGCTCCAAGGTTCATCTAGGTAAGTTGCATGCTAAGCTTCCTAAATGAATTTCATATTTCAAAGGATGAAGCTCACATTGATACCCTTTTTCCTTGCTAAAACCGTGACATCCCCATGGTCACTAGGTGAGGATTCTTCAACTTTCTAAATGGTGCTAACTTCTTGGTGGTTTGAATTCATTTCAAACTCCATCCAAGCCTCATTTTGGTAAGCTAATCTAGCCTCAATTTAGCTCCATTCTTCATTTAAAATGGTGTTTAATGTTCTTGATTTTTCTCCCTCAAAACCGTATTCTATATGGAGTAGTGGAGGAAACTTCAATCCATTTCATCCAAGGTTCAAGCTTGAGGAAGGTTCATAGCTTAAAGAGGAAAGTATACTCTAGACAAACTTGACTTATTTGTGAAGTGTATGCTTAAATGACTAGCCATTTCTAAGCTATGAATCTTAGTTGAAGAATCTAAGTTCAAAGCATGAGAGCTTAATTGTTTCTTAAGGAAGATGATTTGCATGTGTGTAATTCTCCCTAAGATGTGCTTTTTGCCTAAAGTAAATATGATATGAGAACCATTCTTTACAAAAAAAAGGCTGTTTTGGATGACTCATGGATTAGTAAAGTAATTCTTAATAAGGATAGATCTTTTGTAGCATGAGTGCATGAAAAGTGGCATCTTCTAAGTGTAAATTGCAAGGCTGTTGGCGTGAGTTTTGTGTAGCCTAAAATGAGTTATGAGACTTGAAATGACCATGTTGAAATGTGCATTTAATGTTTAGTCAACTGTTTTAAGGAATGAAGTTGGTTGGAAAATGCTTGAACAATATAAAGCGATGAAATACAGAAATTACTGGAACTGGACAGTTTTGAGTAGCAAATTGTTTGACCTAAAAACGAACCTTAGGAGTGTGCAAATGAGCTGATTTTTTGGTATGATGGTAACTTAATGTGTGTAGTAAATTTGAGAGGTGGAATTTTGGTAAAAGAAGTTGTGTCTTGACCTGAATGTAATTTTTAATGAGAATTGGCCATACAGAAATTACTAGAACTGGACAGTTTTGTGTAGGAAATTGTTTGGCCTGAAAATGGACCTTAGGAACGTGAAAATGAGCTGATTTTTCGTGGGATGCTAGACTTGTATGTTTATTAGATATTTGAGTTGGAATTTTTGAAAAAGGATTTGTAGTTTATCCGCAATAAAAATTTAAGTGACAACTGGTCACTCAAGATTCTGCATGTACACAGTTTTGGGAAAATAATTAAATGACCACTCTAAACCTATTGGATTGCTCTGAAATTTTTATGAAAATAACCTAAGACATTGATGAACATGTTTATGCAAATAAATCAGCTTGAAACCATTGTTTTGAGGGTTAATTACTGAATTGAATTTGGTGTTACGAAACTGGAAAACAGGACAGAATTATTTTATGAGTTGGCAGGCGTTATTTTTGTGGATTTGGACTTGTATGTGCTGTTTGTGAATATGAATATTATTCCTTCGTGTGTTTACTATGTCTTTCAGGTGTTGGACCAAATTAAATAAGATTTTATTGCCTTGAAATTAAGGTAAAGGCGGGTACTGCACTGCTGGATTCAACAGTACTCTTATTAGTGACTTAATGATTTGAGGGTTATATCTATCTCAAACCGTTACGAAATTTTTATGGCATGTAGACAAGACTCCATTATGCATATGTATGGTATGAGATTATGAAAATAGGCCAGATTTAATATGTTGGAGGCCGCATGAACAGAACGCGAATTCTGGAAAAAAAAATTCAGCTTAAAAAACAAGGCCATATACGTATTATATGATGCATTTAGTCATGAATTGCATATTGCACATCATGCATTGCATCATCTGTTGTACCCAACGGAAAATCATATGCTACTTGAGACTTGTATAAGTAAATTAATGAGAGTGGCATCCTTCAAGTACGTTTTACTAAGTTTTATTATTGCTTCTTTTATTATATTTTGATAAAGCAAATATTATGATCATTCAAGCATGAGTTATGGATCATGGCCAATTCATCTAAGAGCCTAAGGAATTTTTTCCACAAGGCATAAAAAGGGCATTAGATGTTTTTATTCAAATTATAAGAAGGCTAATCTTAATGGCCTTCTTAAAATTAGCCCAAATAGCAATTAAGGAGTTGTAAGTTGTGGGGGCAATTTTCCCCAACCCACACTAATATTCGGCCCTTTAGCCCAAAAGGATTCAAGATTTCCCTAATTTTATTTTAAATCAAGAAAAAGGGAAAATAATTAATAAAAAGGGGGCAACTACCCAAATAGCTTTTCATTAAACACAATTGGAAAGTGACTAAAGCATGGTAATGGCTACTAATGCCCTACCCGCCGGATTCCCCTCTATGGATAACCAAGGAGCATTTCAAAACTTACTATGGTTACTTTTTGTTAACCACAAGGCTAAAGTAACCCAAGTTAGCCTTAAAGTAACTCTAGTTGGATAATGTAACCCAAGTTAGCTTTAAAGTAACCTTGGTTAGCTAAAGTAACTTAAGTTAATTAACCTAACCATGCCAAGGTAATCGCCATCTTTCCTCTTGCTCCCCAACAGCTAAACCACTTAGCCTATTGAAGAATTTTCTCTCCAAGAAATTCTAGAACACTCTCCATCTCAACCCTCAAGAATTCACAAAAGAAAAGGGACAAGGACTTCCTCCCCATCTCACATGGCCAACTTGAGCCAAGGTAGAACAAAATCTTCAAGCCTCAAGAATCTTCTAGGTAAGTAGAATGTCTAGCTTATTAGTTAAGTTACATAATTCATAGAGTGAAGCTCACATTCTACCTTTTTCTTGCTCAAAAACCGCGACCCCCATAGTCACTAGGTGCAAGCTTTCAAGCTCTTAAGTGGTACTAGTTTCTTAAGAGGTTTGAACACCATTTAAGCTTCATCTTGGTAAGCCAATCTAGCCTCTATTTAGTATTATCTATCACTTAAGATAATGTCTAACAATCGTTCTTTTTCCTCCTCCAAAACTGTGGGCTTCATATGTTGAAGAGGAGGGAGATTTCACTTCATTTTCCAATCTAAGGAAAGGTTTAAGCTTGAAGAGGCAAGTACACTATAAATATTCTTGGCTTGTGTGTGAAAGTATATGCTTGAATATCTAGATGTTAATAAGTTTTAATCTTAGATGGAAAATGTTAAGCTTGAAGAATGAAAATTTCGGTTTTCTTAAGAAAAGTGGCTTGCATGAATAAGATTCCTTCAAAGGTGGATTCTTTGCCCTTTTTGAGTATGAATATGATGCTTGTTTAAGATGAATGTGGCAAAGCTCTCTTCTTTATTATGCAAGGGGGACGGTTGGATGGAATGTGTGGGATAAACATTGTTCTTGTTAAAGATTGTGACGTTTTGTATGACAGAATTTATGTGACGTATTGATGGAACCGAAAATGGACCTTAGAAATATGAAAATGGGCTGATTTTTGGTAGGATGCTGGCCCTATATGTTTACTAAGTCTGTGGGCCGGAATTTTTGAAAAAGGACTTACGGTTTGGTCACAATAAAATTCGTAGTAAAACTGGCCACTCCAAGACTAGCATGAAATCGTTTTTGGAAATATGAATAAATGACCCCTTTAAAGTTATTATATTGCTTTAAAATGTTTATGGTAATTACTTAGGACATAGATGAGCATGTACATGTAAATTAATCAGTTTTTAATTAGTATTTAAAGGGGTAACTACTGAAATTAAGAGAACGTTACAAAACTGGAAAATTGGGCCGAATTGCAGAACTAGTGAGAGACTCCGTTCTTGCGGTTTAGACTCGTTTGAACATCTTGGGCTTATGAACATCAATTTTTGGTATTTTTAAATATTCTCCAGGTTTTGTCCCAAATTAAATAAGACTTATTGGGCTTGAAAGAGAGGTAAAAGAGGGGTACTGCATTGCTGAATTCAGCAGTACCCTGTTTAGTAATTTAATAGCTTAAGGGTCTTACATGTCTCGAAACATTATGAAATTTTTATGGCAAGAAGAAAAGACACCCTTATGCATACGTATGTCAAGAAATCATGATAGTGCGCCTAAAATATGAGGTTTTGAGGCCGTGCAAACTGAACAATAATTCTGGAAATTTTTCCAGTCTGAAAAATAAGATCGTATTTGTGTGTATTAACGCATTATGTCACGAATTGCATGGTACATGTCATACATTGCATCATCGTCACTTACATGATTTATGAAACTGGTTTTATGACAAAGAATCACGAAAAAGCGTTTTTTTTAAGAAAAGATTTTGTTTTGAAAAGAACGCTTTCCATCGGTACCGTATATTTCTGACCAGCATGACCCACTTCAGATCCGAGGTTAATCGATCTGATGATTATGACCGTTTAGGCACAGAGAAAATAGACCTGATGACTATGATCATAATCGTTCAGGCCCAGAGAGAATAAACCTGATTATGATGATTATGACCGTACAGGCCCGGAGAGAATAGACATGATGACTATGATTGATGATGTGACCGTTTTCGGATCCAGAAATAATAGATTCGAAGGGAAGAATGTGACCGCCTCAGATCCGGATAGAATAGATCTGGACACTCTCTTGTTTTTATTGACGATGATCTTTTGAAAGAAAGAAAGAAAGAACTTATCCTCATTTTTATCATGTTGCAATGCATGTGCATACTCATGCATGTTGCATTCAATGGTTCGTCAAATATTTGGTACATTGTTACTTAGGCTAAGATGTTATGACTTGATAGCCCCTAAGTTATGATTTTTAATAAGTTATGAGCTTGTTACTTACGGATGTTAGATGGAAAGTCAGGTATGTTACTAAACCAAAACTTTTGGGGTTTGGTTCTTGTATGTACTTTCCATTCAATTCATGATTATTTATGGTTTACTTGCTGGTGACGTTGTCACTCACCCCTTATTTTTCCTCCCAGAACCCGCAGGAAATAGGATCGAATGGATCGAAGACGAGCCTAGGTTACCTTATCCGTAAAAGAGCGAGAGGAGGATGACTTAAGGATTTTGCCATGATGGATGTGATTTATGAACTTTTATGAATTTATGTTGGAAACATTGACTTTTGGATTACCGCATCTTGCGAACATGTTTGTAAGACGTATGATGGTTGCTTAGACGCTTTTATTTTTAAAAGTTTTTATTCTGCCTCGGTTTTGCTTACTTGTTGACGTGTAAGGAAGAAATTCCATATATTTTATTCTGGACTATGATATGTTATGGATTGATGGCTGGTACTCTCCGTAGTGAAGTATGGCAGGCGCACCATATCCGGCAAGGCCAGGGTGAGGGGCGCTACAGGTGGTATCAGAGCTGAGGCTCTAGATCCGGGCAAAATATAGAATTAAGTTATGATATTAGAAATCTAAGTTTGATCTTAGATGTAAGTCATGATCTTAGATGAGAGTTGACCCTAGACTAAGATGACATAGATTGAAAATTAGAGTCATAGCCAATAACGAAATCTTAGTCTATGAAATATATATTTTCTTGAGTTGTCCAGTTAAACTTCTATTGGATTATGAATTAAAATCTGTCACTTATTATGAAATTCCAACCTTGAATAAAACCCCGACACTTCATAGTGCAGATGGCACGACCACGAGGCAGACCTGCCAGAGCCAGACCGGAGGTGCAGAAGCCTATTCCTCCTCCACCTGCTCAGGTTCCTCCACCACCACCACCACAAGATCAAAATCTGCCCCTGGCTCAAAATATTCCCCAACCCCAGGAGCCTCTGCCACAAATGATTCCAGACATTAGTGCTTTCTAGAATTTCTGCCAGACCGTAACCCAAATCGGTCAAGTAATGTTACAGCAGAATGCTCCTCAGCCTCACGAGCCTGTCAGAGATGCTCAGTACTACTGTGAAAATTTGAAAAGAGCTAATGTTCTACCTTTTGAAGGAAATTCAGACTCAAATGCCGCTGAGAAGTGGCTGGACGAAGTAAAAATATTTTGAATTGATACGATCACCCGAGGAGGTGAAGACTCAAGCTGTCCGGCCTTTTCTACTTGGGGAGGCCAACTAGTGGTGGAAGGCCAATATGCAATCCCTGCCAAGGCCGATTCCATGGGAAAGATTTCTCCAAGAATTTAACAAATTTTATATACCACCATTAGTCTAGTTGTAGAAGAGACATGAATTCGAATCATTAGTACAAGAGCAAGGAATGACAGTTGCAGAGTATGCTAACAAGTTCATAGCCCTGGGAAGAATCTCGCATATCCAGGAGCTATTTTAGTATGCTCAGTGTTTGAAAATGTATTATTTGATAGTGGCGCTAGCCATTCATTTATCTCAAAGAAATTCGCAAAGAATATTGATCACACCCCAACCCGTAGTGACACGCCCTATAGAGTTCAAGCAGCTAGGGATCAAGTGCTTGTGTCTCATCACATTTTCAAAAATTGCGAACTTGAGTTCGACGATTACTGGTTTGACGACGACTTAATTCCAAAACCCATGACAGATTTTGATGTGATACTTGGTATGGATTGGCTCTCCAAGAATTTCGCCAACATCGATTGACGTAAAAAGCGGGTTACAATTGAGGACCCCACACGTAAGGAAGTAAACTTGCAGGGAGGTTCAAAATTAAGGAAGTTCCCCAAGAATGCATATGTAAATGCGATCCGCGCTAGTAAGGCGTTAAAGAAAGGACACGAAGGGTTTCTCGTTTATGACATAAATGTTGATCAAGCACCCTCCGATCTTTCTCAAGTCCCGGTGGTCCGAGAATATACAGATGTTTTTACAGAGGAATTACCGGGTCTTCCTCCGGATCGAGAAATATCCTTCGAAATTAATCTAATTCTGGGAGCTGAGCCAATATCAAAGGCTCCCTATCGAATGGCACCTGCGGAACTAAAAGAGTTAAAGGAACAGTTACGTGAATTGTTAGAGAAAAACTTATTCGCCCAAGTGTTTCGCCTTGGGGTGCCCTCGTACCGTTTGTAAAGAAAAAGGATGAGAGTATGCGCTTATGCATTGACTATAAAGAACTCAACAAGATCACAATAAAGAGCTAATACACATTGCCTAGGATTGACGACCTATTCGATCAGCTTCGGGTAAGCGATTCAAAGTTTTATTTCATTGATAAGTCTATTATGAACACTACTTAAAAATTTCGTGATGCAGGGGGCACGGATTTGTAGTAAGATTGATCTTCGCTCGGGATACTTCCAATTGAAGATCAAAGCTGAGGATGTCCTGAAAACTGCATTCAGAACACGTTATGGACATTACGAATGTCTTGTAATGCCATTCGGAATGACCAACGCCCCCACGACATTTATGGATCTAATGAATCACGTATTTCAAGAACAACTGGACAAGTTCGTGGTAGTCTTCATTGACGATATCTTCATCTACTCACCTGATGAAGAGACCCACGTGACCTATTTAAGGACCATCCTCGACATCCTACGAGGAAAAAAAATGTATGCCAAATTTAGTAAATGCTAATTCTTGCTACGCAGTGTGGCATTTCTGGGACACGTGATATCTAAGGATGGTATATCCGTAGATCCCAAGAAAATCGAGGCAATCACAGAGTGGCCAAGGCTGACCAACGTTACAGAAGTACGGAGTTTTCTCGGTCTCGCCAGCTACTATCGTAAGTTTGTTGAGGTGTTTTCTCGAATCGCCATGCCTCTCACCGGTTTGATACAGAGAAAGACCAAGTTCGAATGGACCCCAGATTGTGAAAGGAGTTTTACTAAATTAAAGTAGAAGCTAACTTCTGCCCTAGTTTTGGCACAACCTATTCCGGGTGAAAATTTTGTTGTGTATAGTGATGCCTCTAAGAATGGACTTGGATGTATACTAATGCAGAAAGATCGAGTGATTGCGTATGCATATAGACAGCTAAAACCTTTTAAACAAAATTACCCAGTACATGATCTTGAATTAGCAGTCGTAGTCTTTGCCCTAAATATGAAGACATTATTTGGATGGTGAGAGGTGCGAAATCTTCACAGATCACAAGAGCTTAAGTACCTCTTCACCAAAAAAGAATTAAATATGCGTCAATGCAGATGGCTAGAGTTGATGAAGGACTACGATCTTTCTACTTAGTATCATCCGGAAAAAGCCAATAAAGTTGCCGACGCTTTAAGTAGAAAGACAAGCCATCCGCGTCAACCACCTCTGCAACGTGATATGGAAGAATTTTATCTTGAGGAGGTTGATTCCATTGAGGGCATGCTCGCAAAGTTGGTATTGATTCCCTCGCTAATTGACAAGATTAAGGAGGGCCAAGAGGGGGATGAAACTTTAAAGAAAACAAAAAGACAGATTGAAAGGATTTTAAGATCAGTAATGATAATAGCTTGTGGTTTCGAGGAAGACTGTGCGTACCTAATGACGATGATGTAAGGAACGAAATCCTTCGTGAAGCTCATAATACACGTTTGTCTATCCATCCTAGAGCCAACAAAATATACCAAGACTTAAAACAAAGATTCTGGTGGCATGGCATGAAGAGGCGAATTGCGGAGTTCGTAGAGAAATGCCTTGTTTGCCAGAAGGTGAAAGCGGAACATCAGAGACCCACTGGATTACTACAACCTCTTGAAGTCCCCGAGTGGAAGTGGGATCACATTACTATGGATTTCGTGACTGATTTACCAAGGACAAAGAATGGACATGATGCCATTTGGGTGGTCGTTGATCGTCTAACAAAATCTACTCACTTCATGGCTATGACAATCAAGGCACCTATAGAGAAGCTAGCTACTATGCATATTGATCAAATTATGTGCCTGCATGGACTGCCTATGAGTATTGTATGTGACGCGATCCTCGATTCACTTCTCGATTTTGGTCAGTTTTTCAAAAAGCAATGGGCACTGAGATATGAATGAGCTCTGCATTTCACCCCCAAATGGATGGTCAATCGGAAAGGACCATCCAAACGCTGGAAGGCATGTTGCGAGCTTGTATACTCGACTTTGGGGGAAGTTGGGACAAGAGCCTCAAACTTGTAGAATTTTCCTATAACAATAGTTACCATCGGTCTATTGGGATGGCTCCGTATGATGCGCTTTACGGAAGAAAGTGCCATTCTCTGCTTTATTGGGGCGAAATCGGAGATAATATTTCCACAGGACCTGATCTAGTAGAACAGACTCGAGAGAAAATAACGATCATAAAGCAAAGGTTACAAGCGACTCAAGATAGAAGTAAGATTTGAGCAGATGAAAAACGGCGGCCATTAGAATTTCAAGCAGGAGAAAAGGTATTTTTAAAGGTATCACCAACAAAAATAGTTAAGAGATTTGGTATCAAGGGGAAATTAAGCCAAAGGTTTATTGGACCCTATGAGATTCTTGAAATAGTTGGAGAAGTCGCGTACCGGTTAGCGCTACCACCATCGCTATCGCAATTGCATGATGTATTTCACGTATCACAACTTCGTCAGTATGTACACGAGCCTAGCCATATCATAGAGGAACAACCTTTGAAAGTTGAGGCCGACGCGACCTACATAGAAGAACCGGAAAGGATTGTTGATCATAAGGAAAAGACATTGAGAAAACGATCCATTCCTAAGGTGCAATGGAAGCACCATTCGTTTGATGAAGCTACTTGGGAGATGGAAGAAAACATGAAGAATTTGTACCCTCACCTTTTTTATTAATGATTTTAAGTTTTGAGGACGAAACTTGTAATAAGGGGGGAGGATGTTGTACCCAACGGAAAATCATATGGTACTTGAGACTTGTATAAGTGAATTAATGAGAGAGGCATCATTCAAGTACATTTTACTAAGTTTTATTATTGCTTCTCTTATTATATTTTGATAAAGCAAATATTATGATCATTCAAGCATGAGTTATGGATCATGGCCAATTCACCTAAGAGCCAAAGGAATTTTGGCCACAAGGCATAAAAAGGGCCTTAGAAGTTTTTATTCAAATTATAAGAAGGCTAATCTTAAGGGTCTTCTTAAAATAAGCTCAAATAGCATTTAAGGAGTTTTAAGTTGTGGGGGCAATTTTCCCCAACCCACACTAATATTCGGCCCTTTAGCCCAAAAGGATTCAAGATTTCCTTAATTTCATTTTAAATCAAGAAAAACAGGAAAATAATTAATAAAAAGGGGTCAACTACCCAAATAGCTTTTCATTAAACACACTTGGAAAGTGACTTAAGCATGGTAATGGCTACTGATGCCCTACCCGCCGGATTCCCCTCTATGGATAACCAAGGAGCATTTCAAAACTTACTATGGTTACTTTTTGTTAACCACAAGGCTAAAGTAACACAAGTTAGCCTTAAAGTAACTCTAGTTGGATAATGTAACCCAAGTTAGCTTTAAAGTAACCTTGGTTAGCTAAAGTAACTTAAGTTAATTAACCTAACCATGCCAAGGTAATCTCTATCTTTCCTCTTGCTCCCCAACAGCTAAACCACTTAGCCTATTGAAGAATTTTCTCTCCAAGAAATTCTAGAACACTCTCCATCTCAACCCTCAAGAATTCACAAAAGAAAAGGGACAAGGACTTCCTCCCCATCTCACATGGCCAACTTGAGCCAAGGTAGAACAAAATCTTCAAGCCTCAAGAATCTTCTAGGTAAGTAGAATGTCTAGCTTATTAGTTAAGTTACATAATTCATAGAGTGAAGCTCACATTTCTACCTTTTTCTTGCTCAAAAACCATGACCCCCATGGTCACTAGGTGCAAGCTTTCAAGCTCTTAAGTGGTACTAGTTTCTTAAGAGGTTTGAACACCACTCAAGCTTCATCTTGGTAAGCCAATCCAGCCTCTATTTAGTTTTATCTATCACTTAAGATAATGGCTAACATTTGTTCTTTTTCCTCCTCCAAAACCGTGGGGTTCATATGTTGAAGAGGATGGAGACTTCACTTCATTTTCCAAGCTAAGGAAAGGTTTAAGCTTGAAGAGGCAAGTACACTATAAATATTCTTGGGTTTTGTGTGAAAGTATATGCTTGAATGTCTATATGTTACTAAGTTTTAATCTTAGATGGAAAATGTTAAGCTTGAAGCATGAAAATTTCAGTTTTCTTAAGAAAAGTGGCTTGCATGTATGAGATTCATTCAAAGGTGGATTCTTTGCCCTTTTTGAGTATGAATATGATGCTTGTCTAAGATGAATGTGGCAAATGTCTCTTCTTTATTATGTAAGGGGGAAAGTTGGATGGAATGTGTGGGATAAACATTGTTCTTGTTAAAGATTGTAACTTGTGGGAAAAGGAGACACATAAGTTGTATGTTTTATGACTTTGGTATAATATGTTCATGATGAAAATGAAATTTAAGCCCTTGCATGTGTGTTTAATGGGATGTTTTGGGGGTATGGTATATACACACTAGATTTGCCAATAATAGATTTTATTATGAACAAAATGTGCAAGATCAAGGTGTGCTATATGTAACCTTCAAAACTGTTTTCAGAGTGATTTGTAGATAACATTTAGAATGCATTAGAACCTGAAAAGTTTATACTAAAAGTGTGTTTGATGATTAGTAAGCCATTCATGAAGTATAACCCAAGTTGGAACACTTTTAGTAACGAAAAGTGACAAAAATGAAAATTACTGGAACATGGCAGAATAATGTGATGTTTTGTATGACCTGAAAAGGGACCTTAGAAGTACCCAATTAAGCTAATTTTCGGCATGACACTAGCCCTATGTATTTAGTAATTATGAGAGTTGGAATTTTGGTAAAATAAGTTATGATTTATCCTTAATGGAATTTTTAGTAAAACTGGTCAAGCTGGAATTACTGGTCTGGACAGAATTTAAGTGACGTATTGATGGAACAGAAAATGACCATAGAAATATGAAAATGGGCTGAGTTTTGGTAGGATGCTAGCCCTATGTGTTTACTAAGTCTGTGAGTTGGAATTTTTGAAAAAGACTTACGGTTTGGTCACAATAAAATTCGTAGTAAAACTGGCCACTCCAGGACCAGCATGAAACCGTTTTCGGAAAAACGAATAAATGACCCCTTTAAAGTTATTATATTGCTTTGAAATGTTTATGGTTATTACTTAGGACATAGATGAACGTGTCCATGTAAATTAATCAGTTTGGAATTATTATTTAAAGTGGTAACTACTGAAATTAAGAGAACATTACAAAACTGGAAAATTCGGCCGAATTGCGGAACTAGTGGGAGACTCCGTTCTTGTGGTTTAGACTAGTTTGAACAGCTTGGGCTTATGAATATTAATTGTTGGTATGTTTGCAGTATCCTCCAGGTTTTGGCCCAAATTAAATAAGACTTATTGGGCTTCAAAGAAAGGTAAAAGAGGGGTACTGCACTTCTGAATTCAACAGTACCATGTTTAGTAATTTAATAGTTTAAGGGTCTTACATGTCTCAAAACATTATGACATTTTTATGGCAGCATACGTATGTCAAGAAATTATGATATTGTGCCTAAAATATGAGGTTTTGAGGCCGTGCAAACAGAACGATAATTCTAGAAATTTTTCCAGTCTGAAGAATAAGATCGTATTTGTGTGTATGTAACGCATTATGTCAAGAATTGTATGGTACATGTCATACATTGAATCATCATCACTTACATGATTTATGAAACTGGTTTTATGACAAAGAATAACGAAAAAGTGTTTTTTAAAGAAAGGATTCCGTTTTGAAAAGAACGCTTTCCATTGGTACCGTATATTTCTGGCCAGCATGACCCACTCCAGATCCGAGGTTAATTGATCTGATGATTATGACCGTTTAGGCCCAGAGAGAATAGACCTGATGACTATGATCATGACCGTACAGGCCCGGATAGAATAGATCTGAACACTCTCTTGTTTTCATTGACGATAATGTTTTCAAAGAAAGAAAGAAAGAACTTATCCTCATTTTTATCATGTTGCATCACATGTGCATACTCATACATGTTGCATTCAATGGTTTATTGAATATTTGGTACAATGTTACATAGGCTAAGATGTTATGACTTGATAGCCCCTAAGTTATGATTTTTAATAAGTTATGAGCTTGTTACTTACGGATGTTGGATGGAAGGTCAGGTATGTTACTAAACCAAAACTTTTGGGGTTTGGTTCTTGTATGTACTTTCCATTCAATTCATGATTATTTATGGTTTACTTGCTGGTGACGTTGTCACTCACCCCTTATTTTTCCTCCCAGAACCCGCAGGAAATAGGATCGAATGGATCGAAGACGAGCCTAGGTTACCTTATCCGTAAAAGAGCGAGAGGAGGACGACTTAAGGATTTTGCCATGATGGATGTGATTTATGAACTTTTATGAATTTATGTTGGAAACATTGACTTTTAGATTACCGCATCTTGCGAACATGTTTGTAAGACGTATGATGGTTGCTTAGACGCTTTTATTTTTAAAAGTTTTTATTCTGCCTCGGTTTTGCTTACTTGTTGACGTGTAAGCAAGAAGGTCCACATATTTTATTCTGGACTATGATATGTTATGGATTGACGCCTGATACTCTCTGTAGTGAAGTACGGCAGGCGCACCGTATCCGACAAGGCCGGGGTGCGGGGCGCTACATCATCCTCATTTACATGAGTTATAAAACTGATTTTATGTCAAAGAAATTACAGAAAGCTCTTTTTAAGAAAAGATTTCAGTTTTGAAAAGAACGACTCCTATTGGTACCGTTCATTCCTAGCCAGCATAACCCGCTCTAGATCGGGGGTTAATTGATCTGATGACGATTATGACCATTCAGGCCCAGAGAGAATAGACCTGATTATGATGATTATGACCATTCAGGCCCGGAGAGAATAGACCTAATTATGATGATTATGACCGTTCAGGCCCAGAGAGGATAGACCTGATAACGATGATTTATGACCGTACAAGTCTGAAGAGAATAGACCTGATGACGATGATTGATTGATGACCGTTTTCAGGTCCGGATATAATAGATCTGAAGGGAATGGTATGACTGCCTCAGATCCGGATATAATAGATCTGAATACTCCTCGTTTTATTGACGATGATGTTTTTGAAAGAAAGAATGAACGAACTTATCCTCATTTTATCATGTTGTAGCACATGTGCATATTCGTTCATGCTGCATTTCATGGCTAGTCGAACTATTGAAGTCTTGTTACTTAGGCTATGATGTTATGATTTAATATCTCCTAAGTTATGATCTTAATGTGATTTCTTATCCCATAACTTATGATCTTAATGTGATTTCTTATCCCATAAGTTATGATCTTACTTTCCTTACGGGTAACAGATTGAAGGTCAGGCATGTTGTGAATCCAAACTTTTTGGGATTTGGTTCTTGTGTATACTTTCCATTTAATTTATGATTGTTTATGGTGTACTTGCTAGTGACTTTGTCACTCACCCCTTATTTTTCCTCCCAAAGCCTGCAGGAAACGGGGTAGAGTGGATCGATGACGAGCCTAGGGTTCCCTATCCATATACGTGCGAGAAGAGGACAACTTAAGGATTTTATTATGATTGTTTATGTTTGATGGACTTATGATGGAACTTTAAATTCGGATTTCTCTTTTTATTTTGTGGACATGGTTGTAGACATTGTGATGGACATTTGGTATGTTTTTATTTAAAAGTTTTTATTCTACCTCAGTTTTTGCTTACTTGTGGACGTGTAAGCGGGAAAAGTCCATACAATTCGTTATGGACTACGATATGTTGTGGATTGACGCCTGGTACTCTCCGTAGTGAAGTACGGCGGGCGCACCATATGCGGGCAGGCCGGTGTGGGGCGCTACAATTTATGTCATGTATATATGTATGATATGATATATATGTTAAGAATATGAAAAGAATGACCTTATCATGTTTTACGTATATATTTATGAAATATGATCAAATATATATTTTATCATACCTATACACACTTTAAGAACACTCATGTGTATGGAAATATATATTGTACATATAAATATGTCTATATATATATATATATGCACACATTCAAATACGAAGTTATGACATAAATGATTTTATTTCATATTATGTACATTTATATGTGCAATAAATGATAAGATGTAAATTATGATATAAGGTATGAAATTCCTAAGTGGTATATTGTAGTAATTAGGAGTTATATGTTCTATGTACCTAAGTTAGGAATTATGGAATACATATGTAGTTTGGACGTTAAGAAAGTATGGTTATGTATTTTCTTAAGTCATGATAAGTAGACTGTAAGTAAGTAAGTGATGTTACTAGTGGTAGTATGACCAGGATACCCTCATTTGACCGAGTCTCATGCCTCATGAAATGAAACTTTGAAAAGTGATTTTATCGCATTACATGTTTAAAAGTTCATATGTACGTAAATAATAAATGCAAGACGATTGATTCTACTGACACACGTATGTTATGTTATGTTCACCAGTGTGACATCGGTACCAGGTTGGTAGATGTCAGGGGCATATGATTATTTTCAGGCCGAGTGTAACACCAGGTCTGGGACACGGGATCTCCGTCTGATTGCGTTTATGGTCGAGTGTAATACCGGGTCTGGGACACGGGATCTGTTATACCCCACGAAAATCGTACTATATTTGAGACTAGTATGAAGTGGCGTAATTGGAACGTTATTCCTGCCAAGTACATTTTATTAAGTTTTATTAACGCTTCTTTAATATTGTAGAAAATAGTATACTACCCCAAGTAGGTATTATGAAGCATGTGAATTGACAATTTTATCTCCCAATATTCTCAGAATTTTTCGGCCACAAGGGTATTAGAAACTCTAGGGTATTTAAATCCTTAAAAGATAACTAACTCTTAATAGCCTCCCAAACAGTAAGCCTAAAAGCTTACACATGGAATTGAGTGTTCCACTAAATGTGACTCAAGAGTTTAAGGAAAAAGTTCCCCTCCTTTTTCCTTTAAGGATGCCGGGTATACATATGATATGGCATACATGAGATCACTTTTAATTTAAGTGATCCAACTAATCACTTTAATTGTCTCTCAAAGAAATTCTGAAAAGGTCTCATACAAGTAGTATATTATGAGGATGACCTAAGATTGAAGAATTCTTCCCCTTTTTCTTTAAGAACCGTTGGATGAAAGCAATGGGGGATTTATGGGATCACCTTTACCATTAACACCTCAACTAACAACTTTAGTGATTTTTTACCTTAAAGCAACTAAAGAGTAAAAGAGCTACTAAGTAGTCAATAAAAGTTCTACCCTAAGACCCCAACCGCTGGTTTAACCCATGGTAACTCCTTAAACAACCCTAGTTACTTCTAACACATCCTAAAATGTAACTTAAGGAATAGATGGGATAAAGCAATTAAGGAGTAAATGAGCTTGGGGATAAACCCCTTAACTGTCGGTTACCCCCTTGGTTGAGCCAAGAAGACTCCATCACTAACTTTAGTTACATTTTCCTAAACCTACCCCAAAAAGTAACTCATGGTTAAGCATTAAGTGAACTCTATTATGGTGTTCATGCACATAAAAAGTTCTCCCTCTTCCTTCATTAAGGAACCACTGGCCCCCTCCGTCTTCTACACCCAAAAAGCCTTCTTTATATTTACCTTGAAGCTTCTTCTCCATCTCCACCTTGAACACCCCCAACAAGTTCACAAGTAAGACATTGGAGAGCATTGAACACTTAGGCTATTTCATCATCCTTCCATACAGTCCCTTTGGAGCTAGGAGATTCAAGACTATCTTCATCTTCAAGCTCAAAGAATCATGTAGGTAAGTCACATTCCAAGATTCTTAAGTGAATTTCCCTATTTCAAATAATGAAGCTCACATGGTCCCTTTTTCTTACCTAAAATCGTGACCTCCTTGATCACTAGATGCAAACTTTTCAAGCCTCTAAGTGGTGCTAGCTTCTTGGTGGTTTGAATTCCTTTCGAACTCCATTCAAGCCTCATTTAGGTAAGCAAATCTAGCATCAATCTAGCTTTATTCCTTATTAAAAATGGAAGCTAATATTCCTCCTTTTTCCTCCCTCAAAACCGTATGTTACATGGAAGTAGTGGAGGAAACTTCAACCCATTTCATCCAAGATCCAAGCTAAAGGAAGGTTCTAGCTTGAAGAGACAAGTATACTCTAGACTTTCATGATTTATTTAGGAGTTAATGAATTGAATGACTATCTATTTTTAAGACATGAATTTTAGTTGAAGATACTAAGTGAAAAGCATAAGATCTTAGTGGTTCTTTAAGAAAAGTGACTTGCATGTGAATAATTCTTCCAAAGATGAGTTCTTTGCCTACACGCAATATGATATGAGGGCTGTTTTTAGGATGGTGCATGGATTAGCAAATTGATTCTTGGCAAGATTAGATTCTGTGTGAAGCATGAGAAGCATCAAGATGGCGTGCGTGTGTTATATGTAATTTTTACAAGTTGTTTTGGCATGATTGAAGTGAATTACCATATAAATGTGTTGCATGCCTAGATAAACATAAAAGGATGCACCTACCTCATCATAAAAAGGGACGGCTAAGAAGAATTAGTAGGGGTGAATATTGAACCTAAGGGAGAACATATCTTGTGAGCCCAAAGATATATGAAAATTGCATGCTTGATGGTTTATTACATGGGTATATTTGTACTCAATTTGAAATGTGACATGAGCCTCTTTGTACAAGAAAACGGGTTGTTATGGTGGTTAGGTGATGCATGAATTATTTGTACTAAGGATAATAAACCCCATAAAGTGCGAAATGAGCAAAGGTAATAAGTACTATGTGCAAGTTGCAAACTGTTTTGGATTAATTCATAAGTGGCTTAATGAATGATAGGAAACCTAGAAATGTTTATTATAAAGGGTGTATTTCGTGTCTAATAAATCATTTTATAAGAATAAGGTTAGTTTGGGAACACTTGACATGAAAAAGTGGCAAAAGACAAAACTACTGGAGCAGGACAGTTTTATGTGGTGTGTTGTGTGACCTGAAAATGGATCTTAGGAACATGAAAATGAGCTGATTTTTGGTAGGATTCTAACCTTGTATGTTTATTAAGTCCGTGAGTTGGAATTGCGGTAATAGGACCTATGGTTTTTCCACAATAAAATATTTAGTAAAACTGGTCACTCCAGAATCAGCATGTAACCAATTTCGGGAAAATAATTAAATGACCCTTTTAAAAATATTTGATTGACCTGGAATTTTTATGGTAATTACTAGGGACATATATTAGTATGTCCATGTAAGTTAATCAACTTGAAATTATTGTTTTGAAGGGTAACTACTGAATTGAAATTGGCGTTACAAAACTGGAAAACAGGGCAGAATTATGGAATAAGTTAGGAGGCCTTACTCTTATGGATTTGGACATGTATGAACTGTTTGGGCCCATGCATATTACTCCTTGATGTATTTACTTTGTTTCTCAGGTGTTGGCCTAAATTAATTAAGATTTTATGGTCTTGGAAATTAAAGAAAATATGGGTACTGTACTGCTGGATTCAGCAGTACACTTTTTAGCGGCTTAATGATTTAAGGGTTTTACTCATATTGAAATATTACGAAAATTTTATGGCATGTAGATAGGAACCAATTATGCATGTGTAAGGCAAGAGGTTATGAAAATAGGCCTGATTTGTTATATTGGAGGCCTTATGAACAGAACTTAAATTCTGGAAAATTTTCAGCTCATGTGATTATGTCTATGTCATATTCTAAGTAATTTTAACATAATTTATGCCATGACTTGCATTGAATTTCATCCCAAGTACCACTCATGATCATATGCATAATGAATCTGATTTTTCTAAGTTTTCCCGTATGCAAGCAAGTTCTTTTCAAGCAAGCAAGTTTTCATTATGCATGTAAGTTATTTATGGTTCCATGATTTTGAAAAGAAATTCTTTATGACTTCCTTGCCGGCTAAGCATGCTCATAACCCGATCTAGATCCGGGGTTAATATGTCTGATGACATGATAAGTTCGAAACCCATTCTCGACCCGGAGTCAATTGGTCCGATGATATGTTATGGACCCGATCCAGGCCCAGGGTAAATCGGCCTGATGATATATTCTGGACCCGTCCCAGACCTGGGGTTAATTAGTCTGATGACATGTTCTGGACCCGTTTAGATCCGGGGTTAACTGATCCGACACTCTATTTTCTGATATGCTTGCTTTATGGGACCAAACGATGATTTTACCACGACATGACATCATGCATTGCATGATGCATATTCCATGTGCACATTGCGTGATAGGATGTTTAACATGGTAGTAAAATTTACAAAGAAATGCATGAAATGCATGACATATTTTATGACATAACATGTTGTTGCATAAAAGTTGCCTTATATAGTTCATATATAATGTTGTCGTACTAACGAGCCATGAAGCTTAAAGCTTACATCAAATGGCAAACATTTGTTGTGTTTGAACTATTTTCAGGTGCCACATTAATGAACTAAAATAGTTCATTAAGTGAAGTACTTAGTTAATTAAACTAAGTAGTTCATTAAAGGAAGCAATATTTGGAAAAAGCACAAAGGCAACAAGCTGAAGAAATGAAAGTTCTCCATCTCCTCTCCACACTTATTACACGCCAATATGTGTGTGTGTCTATATATATATATATATATATATATATATATATATATATATATATTCAGATATTTTGAAAAAGGCACATACACATATATTTCAACTTACTACCGACACGTTATATATTTTACGTACGTACGTTAACGTCACACCACCATACTTAACTCATATTTATGAGTATATTCAGGTCTTATATCATATGATATAAGTCATGGTGATGACAAATTTAATACGACACGTTAAAAGGTTCTAAACCGAAAATTGTCGTACCAGACAAATACCGAAACTTCTCCAACGTGACACGTACTTGCCATAAATAGATGGCCAGCCCCTACACTTCAAAAATGACCACGAATTTCGTGGCTTTCATGATATGTACAGCCATAAAATCATTCCATGTTGGCACATACAAATCACCCCACATTAAGGCCAAATTGTGGAGATTCCAATTTCAATTTTGTCACATGGTTTAGGCGCCACTTTAAGATCAGCCTAAGTGCTGAATATTAAGGTTTAATTTATGTATATTATGTGTAACATAAGATATATAACATGTGCAAAAAGTTGGAATTTAATTAGAGAAAAATCGGGTAATTGATAAACGTCGAAAATTCGGTTTTCTACGTACACGATACATGTAACGTTTTTGGCATATCATATAGCATGTATCTAGATACTTTTTACATATTTCATACATCTCAAAGTGTTCCAGAAAATTCAATCAAGGGCTGATTGGAATATACCATGTGTGTATAATGTGCACTATTTTACAAAGTTTGCAAAAATAAAATTCAACACATGCACAACCATGTCACACGCCTATTCCAGCTGAGGTGGAGCTTTTTTGGCATCTTGATTGGTCAAGAATAAATCATGAAATATTGGTGACTTAAAGAACAGAACTACAAAAGGTAACATTTCAAATCTGGTCACAATTGTGACACATGCTGAAAATTCAGCATGTGTGCTAAAGAGCTGGCCGATTTTTTCACTTTAATGAGCCATATTTTGTTGTCTTGAATCATGTGGATAATTGGGATATAATTTGGAATTATTTTGAATATATTATAAAATTAAAATGGTGATATCTTTGAATATCACACATGCTGAAATTTTCAGCATGTGTGTAATGCATAGTGGCCGAATTTTAGGCCTCATTGGTGTCTAATTTTTATTCCAAAAATTGATAAATATGTCTTTTACTAAATGGTGATTCATTTTCAAGGAATAATTCAAAGCAAACTTGACAATATTTTGAATAGAATACAAATGTTTCACATGCTGAAATTTCAGCATGTAAAGTAGCATTATGGCCGATTTTTTCATGGCTTATTGCAGAAAATTATGTTCCAGATTTTTTGTGATGATCTTGTGAACTATGATAATCATTTTATGATGATTTTGACACATGTTTTAAGTGTTATTCTCAGATTTGTCTAGTCATCAAGTGATGACAACATCCAACCAATCAATGAGTGTCAAGTAAGCAAGAGCTTAATGATCATCCAATGAGAACATGCCAAGTAAGCAAAGACATGTCACAATGATGCCATATACTCTTCCAATGACTTAGAATATAATTTTCAAGAGGGGAAGAGCATCCAAGGGGGCGGCCAAAATGATAAAAAGGAAGGAAGAGAGCAAAAATAAAAACAAGAACAAGCCTTGCAATTTGAAAGATCAAAAACATTTCAGCCTTCTCTTCTACTCTCTCTTTCTTTCTTCTCTCTAAAAGGCTATTGTACTCATATTCATATACTTGAATAGGCTTCATATAGTCCAACACATATTCTTTATCATTGTAAAAGATTGATCAAGTTGTGATCAATCTTGCACTTGCGAGGTGGTGGTGTTCGTGACAATTGTATTCTCATACAAGGTTTGTAAAGGGTTGGAGTTGGTGTGTAACTCCATCAACCCTGTGGTAAGGTGTTACTTTGTGTTGTGTGTTTAGTGCTAACCGAGGAAGGTGTCCTCGAAGACTGGAGTAGGTTGTTTATAACCAAACCAGTATAAAATTCTTGGTGTTATTTACTTTCAGCACTTACTTTCAGTTTCAGCACTGTTTATTGTTTTTGATCACGTTTGTAAAAATAGTAAACGAATTTCTAAAATTATGAAACTTTCCATAATCATAGAAACACGTCTTAAGGTTAATTTGGCACAAGTTTCAACCCTTTTGGACAAGTATAAGTCATCCAAACGTCCAAAGTTCTGAGACTAGTGCAGTCTGATTTTCAGGCTTGCAAAGGTTGAGACTTTGATCGTATTTGACTAACTTCCCAAAAGAATTTTTCAAAACTGTTTCAACACATTTAAATAAAACTAATAAGGGGTTAGTATTTAAATTTTCAGAGCATTTGGAGTTATTTACAAATAGGAATTAATTTTTCAAATCAGTCTACCGTTTCTGGCAGATTTGCATAATCTGACCACCAACAAATTTTCAAGGGGTTAGAGGTTGAGTTTAAATGTGAAATTTTTAGGCGACACTCATAACATCTGAGGCTAAGTTCTCTCCAAATTTCAGAATTTTTTAAGATCTTCAACCTATTTTTCAAAACGTTTTAAAACTGGTCCTGAAAACAGAAACTATTTTCAGAAGTTGAGTTATTGGTTTAAAACTATTATAAAAACCACATTTTCCGCACCAACTATTCAACCCTCCCCCTTCTAGTGGTGCCTTTAAGATCCTACACGTTTTACTCTCCGTAGTGAAGTACGGCAGGTGCCTAGTATTCGGACAAGGTCCGGTGTGGGACGCTACAGGTGGTATCAGAGCCCAGGCTCTAGATTTCGGGCAGAACGTAGAACTAAGTTATGATCTTAGAACATCTAAGTTTGACCTTAGACTTAAGTCACGATCTTAAAAGAGAGTTAACCTTAGACTAGGATGACTAAGACTGGAAATTAGGGCCTTGACCTGATAATAAAACCCTAGTCGATGAAATTTTATATGTCATAGAACTTAATTCGTATCGTATCTTCTTGCATGTCCACTTAAAAATTTCTATTGGATTTCAAATTAAATTTTATCGCTTATCTGGATATTTTAATCTTGAACAAAATTCCGATGCTCCGTAGTGCAGATGACATCACAGGCTGGTAAACAGACATTATCACTGTCACCCCCGGGAAGCAGTGGGTTTTACTATCGGCAGCTAGTTAGAGCACATGTTCTGAGATTTGGTGGGGAGTCTAGTTCGGAGGAGGCAGAAAAATGGCTAAATGAAGTCGAAAGTAACTTTTTGTTGATACAAGTGCCTGATGATGTAAGGGCACAAATTATCCGGCCGTTTCTGATTGGTAAGGCCAGCCAGTGGTGGAGGACTTGTATCCAGCCACTGCCCCGGCAGGTAACTTGGGCAAAGTTTTTAGAAGAGTTCTGTGAGTGTTTCCTCTCTCCGGACTTAATCACGAAGAGGGTTGAGGAATTTGACACACTGAGACAAGAGTCAGGCACCACTGTTTCAGAATACGCCTGTCGGTTCACTATACTGGGTAGATATGTTCCTTCAATCATGGAAGATGAAAAGCATAAGGTAATCAAATTTTTACGTGGTCTAGACCTCCAGATCAAGATTCAACTGTCAATGCGTATTCAAGGACTTTTGAAGAATTACTGGAGGATTGTTACAGAACGGAACGTGATGGTGCCCTGATAAAAGGCCGGAATAGAAAACGCAACAAGAAAATTGAGTGATGAAGAAAGAGATGGGAACCATATCCACAAAGGGCTGACGAAAGGATAATCAAGGGACACCAGTCTAAACTAGAGAGTGCATGATCCAGAAATTCCTGAAACCTCAAACGTATAAACAGGTATGCCTAAGCGCGTGATTTAAACATGAAGTACTTATGTTTTACTTTACCTATTAACCAAGTACAAATAGTAATACCAAAGATCGAACTGGAGTAACGAGATAAGGAACCTGAGAAATATGGTGGGCAAGGAAGATGACTAGAGTGAAGGCTTAGAATACGTTACAAATTGTTTTATAGGTCCTTAACAGCCAGATAAGTACCCTGATAGATAGAGCCCAACAAGATTACAATAAAGAATAAGTGCCCACTGCTTAGGATCGATAACCTTTTTGACCAACTTCTGGTAAACAATTAACAAGCTGTATGTGGTTCAAAAAACATGCAAATAGCTTGGCTAGCTTGAATGTTGGTATTTCTTAAGGGTGAAATCATAGAAGTGTTGTAGGATGATGAAATATGTGGTTGAAACGTTACGGGGCTGATTGGGGTGTTACGGTTAAACTCATCAGGCTCATGACCCGCCATTTGAGGGGCGAAATAGGGAACCCCATAAGATATGATGTTTATGGTACGGTTGAGTTTATGTCGAGAATTTATAAGTTGAGAATATCTAACAAACTCCAGCAGTGACGTTACGACTTAGCAGGTTCTCGCATAGCATGATATTTCAAATATTTTATGAACAAACAAACAAGGATACCTTTACTTTTTTCATGTTTTAAAAGAGAAAACAAGGATTTTATGAGGAACGGGAAATATTTGAAATGTCATAAGTTTCGACGAAGGAACCATGATTCCTAGTTTGATTCTACAAATTGTTGTGAAAGTAAAATCATTACGTAAGGGAGCATATCAACGAGATGGACGAAGTGGGTGAATGCCTGGTGAAAGACTTGGGTACACCAGCCTATGAGAGTACATTCTTCAGGTTGATGTACGGGTCATCGTATATGTACTTTGTGGGGATTATACTGGATGTCGCTAGAAACAATTTCATGTTAGGAAATCAACCGAAATCACTGCAAAAACGCGCAGCGGAAAACAAAAACTTGATCTCCGATTTCCTACCAAGGATCCATGTTGTTCGTTTAATTCGACAAAAGAAATCAAAAACTACCTCTGTAGATTCGAAGTCTGCAGATGGGAGAGGTGCGAAATCACGAACACCCTCTGTCGGTATCCACACGAATGCTTCCGCCCGGAGTGCTAGCTCTTCAAACGGCGCGGCTGAAGAACTCAGTTTTTCACAAAAAACGGCTCTAGGGTTTTTTTGATGACTCTGTGTATTTTCGTGTGTCTTGTGTATACGAGATACACAAGTATATATGCACATACGTAGACATCAGAATCCGAGTCCTAATCGGATTAGTGGATGCCAATCAAAATCTATATCAGATACGGATTCTATCAGGATATTCAAAATCCATATCAGATATGGATTCTCTCGTTATTATCTGATAATACACATGTATATATAATCACCAAAAAACCGATAATAATAATAATAATAATAATAATAATAATAATAATAATAATAATAATAATAATAATAATAATAATAATAATAATAATAATAATAATTAATATCCGATATTAATATTATTAATATTAAAACGATAATAATAATAATAATAATAATAATAATAATAATAATTAATATCCAATATTAATATTATTAATATTATTAATATCAGCCTTACGCATTCTTGTGTGTGACCCGATAGGCCCATATTAATTGGCAGTTGATTAAATCTCTATTAAACCAACAAGTCGTAATTGGCCTCTAGCAAGGCATTACAACTACCCAATTAATACGAGTAAAGTCCAACTAGCCTAATAATAGTACATGCATTAATCCATTTGTCACACGATATCTAGTTTGAACATAAGTCATGGTCAGCGTCATACTTATATAGTTCAAACATATGATTACTCGATCTCTAAGTAGACTGATAAAACAAATGATATTGATCACACTATCAATTCATTTGAGCACGGCCATGCATTTCACAGTCTCACTAATCGAGGGGCCCAAAGATATCTCTCGCAAAAGAGAGGGACGAATTCTATCTTGATTGTTCAATATCCTCTATATAATTTCCATCACATTCAATCATGACCTTTATTATTATCCAGTTGCGGATAACGTTTGATCATGTCAAAATATAATAGTCCTTATGTTGGAAACTATGACAATCTCAAGTCAAAGGATTAAAACATGACTATCATGAGATTTACTTATGACGCTAATCCATGTAGCAATCTCATGATGGGTCTATCCAATACACTGTTCTCTAACAAGTATCTATGAGATTGATTCGTATCACCATACACATAATCATCTCATGATTATCAAATCAATACTCATACTGATTATAAATTATTTTATCTCCATAACAATAATGAATCAGAGACATATATCAAAATTGTGTAACATACTAACCAACAATAATGATAATAAAACCTCTTTTATTAATAATAAATGCATAACATAAATATCCAAATCATGGCCTAGGGCACATACACTAACATTTCATACGCAAGATGGCTATCACGGGTTTACAGAAAAGAGCTTGTGATTTACATTCTGGAGTGAATGATCTTTACCATGTTTTTGCATAACTTATGAAAAGGAAATTTTAACATTTCATGATCAAGTTTTATGCATTATTACTAACACTGTAATGAACCCGGTTGTAGGTGCACAGTAACAAGATTTAAGGTGCTTAAGATATGAGATGGGTTATGGTAATGCCTTAAAGAAAAATTAAGAATAAGATCTGATATGACCTCTAAGATAAGTTGAACGAAGCAGTTCTAAGGGGATTAGATGGACACTTTATGTACCGGAGGGTAAGAATGGAGCATCAAAGATCCACAAGATTGTTGCAACCCTTTAGGATCCAAGTTGGGAATGGGATCAAGTCATTATGGATTTTATGACTAACCTGCCAAGGAAAAAGAATGGACATGATGATATTTGGGTCATAGTTGATTGTCTGACGAAATTCGCCCATTTCATGGACCCTTACGAAGCACTGAATGGGAGAAAGTGTCAATCTCCACTTTATTGGGACAAAAGGGGAGATAAGACTTTTACACGATCCGACCTAGTGGAGCAAACATGTGAAAAGCGATAGTTAACAAGCAAAGGTTAAAAGTGGCCCAAGATAGGAGCAAAGTTTAGGGTCGACGAAAAGCGACGACCATTGGAGTTTCTGGCAGGTAAGAAAGTGACTCTTAAAAGTGTCTCCATCGAAAGGAGTAAAAATATTTGGCGCAAAAGGTAAACCAAGTTCAAAATTTTACAACCTTATGAGATTCTTAAAAAGATTAGAGAAGTCGCTTACCGGCGAGCACCACCGCCATCACTGTCTCAGTTTCACGATGTATTTCACGTATCCCAGATTTGCCGGTACGTATGTGACCCCAGACACATCATTGAGGAGCAGCCCTTGAAAGTTGAAGCCGACGTGAAGAGCTAGAGAAGATCGTTGACCACAAGGAAAAAAGGCACTACAGAAACAATCTATCCCTATGCTTAAGGTGCTATGGAAGCACCACTTGATTGATGAAGCCACTTGAGAGACGGAAGAGAACATGAAAAGCTTATACCCATTTTTTTAGTACTCTAAATTTTCGAGGATGAAACTTGTAATAATGGGGGAGGATGTTGTACCCCGCGAAAATCGTAATGTATTTGAGACTAGTATGAAATGGCGTAATTGGAATGTTATTCATGCCAAGTACATTTTATTAAGTTTTAGTAACGCTTCTTTAATATTGTAGGAAATAGTATACTACCCCAAGTAGGTATTATGAAGCATGTGAATTTACAATTTTACCTCCCAAGATTCTCAGAAATTTTCGGCCACAAGGGTATTGGAAACTCTAGGGTATTTAAATCCTTAAAAGATAACTAACTCTTAATAGCCACCCAAAAAGTAAGCCTAGAAGCTTAAACATGGAATTCAGTGTTCCACTAAATTTGACTCAAGAGTTTAAGGAAAAAGTTTCCCTCTTTTTTCCTTTAAGGCCGCCGGGTATACATATGATAGGGCATACATGAGATCACTTTTAATTTAAGTGATCCAACTAATCACTTTAATTGTCTCTCAAAGAAATTCTAAAAAGGTCTCATACAAGTAGTAGATTATGAGGATGACCCAAGATTGAAGAATTCTTCCTTTTTTTCTTTAAGAACCATTGGATGCAAGGAATGGGGGATTTATGGGATCACCTTTACCATTAACACCTCAACTAACAACTTTAGTGATTTTTTTTACCTTAAAGCAACTAAAGAGTAAAGGAGCTACTAAGTAGTCAGTAAAAGTTCCACCCTAAGACCCCAACCGCCAGTTTAACCCATGGTAACTCCTTAATCAACTCCAAAAAAGTAACTTAAGGAATAGATGGGATAAAGCAATTAAGGAGTAAATGAGCTTGGGGCAAAACCCCTTAACCGCCCGTTACCCCATTGGTTAAGCCAAGAAGACTCCATCACTAACTTTAGTTACTTTTTCCTAAACCTACCCCAAAAATTAACTCATGGTTAAGCAGTAAGTGAACTCCATTATGGTGTTCATGCACATGAAAAGTTTTCCCTCTTCCTTCATTAAGGAACCGCCGGCCCCCTCTCTCTTCTACGCCCTAAAAGCCTTTTTTATATTTACCTAGAAGCTTCTTCTCCATCTCCACCTTGAACACCCCCAAGAAGTTCACAAGTAAGACATTGGAGAGCATTGAACACTTAGGCTATTTCATCATCCTCGTCATCCTTCCGTACGACCACTTTGGAGCTAGGAGATTTAAGACTATTTTCATCTTCAAGCTCAAAGAATCATCTAGGTAAGTCACATTCCAAGCTTCTTAAGTGAATTTCCCTATTTCAAAGAATGAAGCTCACATGGTTCCCTTTTTCTTACCCAAACCCATGACCTCCTTGGTCACTAGGTGCAAACTTTTCAAGCATCTAAGTGGTCCTAGCTTCTTGGTGGTTTAAATTCCTTTCAAACTCCATTCAAGCCTCATTTAGGTAAGCAAATCTAGAATCAACCTATCTTTATTCCTTATTAAAAATGGTAGCTAATAATCCTCCTTTTTCCCCCCTCAAAACCGTATGCTACATGGAAGTAGTAGAGGAAACTTCAACCCATTTTATCCAAGATCCAAGCTAAAGGAAGGTTCTAGCTTGAAGAGGCAAGTATACTCTAGACTTTCATGATTTATTTAAGGAGTTAATGACTTGAATGACTAGCTATTTTTAAGACATGAATTTTAGTTGAAGATACTAAGTGAAAAGCATAAGATCTTAGTGGTTCTTTAAGAAAAGTGACTTGCATGTGAATAATTCTTCCAAAGATGAGTTCTTTGCCTACATGCAATATGATATGAGGGCTGTTTTAGGATGGTGCATGGATTAGCAAATTGATTCTTGGCAAGAATAGATTTTGTGTGAAGCATGAGAAGCATCAAGATGGCGTGCGTGTGTTATATGTAATTTTTACAAGTTGTTTTGGCATGATTGAAGTGAATTAGCATATAAATGTGTTGCATGCCAAGATAAACATAGTTGGATGTGTCTACCTTATCATAAAGAGGGACGGCTAAGGAGAATTAGTAGGGGTAAATATTGAACCTAAGGGAGATCAAATCTTGTGAGCCCAAAGATATATGAAAATTGCATGCTTGATAGTTTATTACATGGGTACATTTGTACTCAATTTGAAATATGACATGAGTCTATTTGTACAAGAAAACGGGCTGTTGTGGTGGTTAGGTGATGCATGAATTATTTGTACCAAGGATAGACCCCATAAAGTGCGAAATGAGCAAAGGTAATAAGTACTATGTGCAAGTTGCAAACTGTTTTGGGTTAATTCATAAGTGGCTTAATGAATGATAGGTAACCTGTAAATGTTCATGATAAAGGGTGTATTTAGTGTCTAATAGATCATTTATAAGAATAAGGTTAGTTGGGGAACACTTGACATGAAAAAGTGGCAAAAGACAAAACTACTGGAGCAGGACAGTTTTTAGGGGTGTGTTGTGTGACCTGAAAATGGACCTTAGGAGCATGAAAATGAGCTGATTTTTGGTAGGATGCTAGAATTGTGTGTTTCTTAAGTCTTTGAGCTGGAATTGCGTTAAAAGGACCTATGGTGTTTCCACAATAAAATGTTTAGTAAAACTGGTCACTCCAGAATCAGCATGTAACCAATTTTGGGAAAATAATTAAATGACCCCTTTAAGGTTATTGGATTGCCATGGAATTTTTATTGTAATTACTAGAGACATATATGAGAATGTCCATGTAAATTAATCAACTTGAAATTATTGTTTTGAAGGGTAACTACTGAATTGAAGTTGGCGTTACAAAACTGGAAAATAGCATAGAATTATGGAATAAGTTAGGAGGCCTTACTCTTATGGATTTTGACATGTATGAACTGTTTGAGCCCATGAATATTACTCCTTGATGTATTTACTATGTTTTACAGGTGTTGGCCTAAATTAATTAAGATTTTATGGTCTTGGAAATTAAGGAAAATATGGGTACTATACTGCTGGATTCAGCAGTACACTTTTTAGGGACTTAATGATTTAAGGATTTTACTCATCTTGAAATATTACGAAAATTTTATGACATGTAGATAGGACCCCATTATGCATGTGAAAGGAAAGAGATTACGAAAATAGGCCTGATTTGTTATATTGGAGGCCTTATGAACAGAACGTAAATTCTGGAAAATGTTCAGCTCATGGGATTATATCTATGTCATGTTCTAAGTAATTCTAAGATAATTTATGCCATGACTTGCATTGAATTTCATCCCAAGTACCACTCATGATCATGTGCATAATGAATCTGATTTTTCTAAGTTTTTCCGTATGCAAGCAAGTTCTTTTCAAGCAAGCAACTTTTCGTTATGCATGTAAGTTATTTATGGTCCCATGATTTTCAAAAGAAATGCTTTATGACTTCCTTGCCGGCTAAGTATGCTCATAACCCGATCCAGACCCGGGGTTAATAGGTCTGATGACATGATAAGTTCTGGAATCGTTCTGGACCCGGGGTTAATTGGTCTGATGATATGTTCTGGACCCGATCCAGGCCTGGGGTAAATCGGCCTGATGATATGTTCTGGACCCGTCCCCGACCTGGGGTTAATTGGTCTAATGACATGTTCTGGACCCGTTCAGATCCGGGGTTAACTGATCTGACACTCTGTTTTCTGATATGCTTGCTTTATGGGACCAAATTATGATTTTATCACGACATGGCATCATGCATTGCATCATGCATATTCCATGTGCACATTGCATGATAGGATGTTTAAGTTATGAAAGGGTATGATAATGTAAGAATGGTACTACTTAAGTTATGATCAGGCCATATCTTCAGCGTATCAAGGATTAAAGGTCAGGTATAAATTAACGTTTGAGGTTCTTGGGGTTTTCCATTCATGTTATGATTCTTTATTTATTTCATGATAGTTTATTGTATGCTTGTTGGGTGATTTTTATCACTCATACCTTTATTTTTCCCCTGAACCAGAGAATGCTAAGGTTGAGTGGATCGAGGATGAGCCGAGAGTGCCGTATCCGCAGTCATAGAGTGAGGAGGAGACGATGCTTAAGGACTTTTGTGCTCATATGATGTTTGTATTATGAACTATGTTGGAACCTTTGGGATTTCGGTTTTATCTTGTTTTGTTGGACTAAATTTTTGGGGATTTAATATTTCGGTATGCATGTTTATTTTAAAGTTTTAATTCTGCCTAAATTTTACAACTATGTTAAATGTTAACATGGGAGTCCATGACCTAAGTTATGGATTTTCGCATGATTTGCATGACGCTTTGTACTGTCCATTGTGAAGTACGACGGGTGCATCGTATTCGGACGAGTTCCGGTGCGGGGCGCTACAGGATCTCCGTCATAGCGCGTTACCGTTAGCACATGTACATATGTTTATGATTTTTTATGTCGTACATGTACTATATGGGGAATCAATCGATATGTTGTGTGTTATTATTCTTATGAAAAGTGCTATAGCGAATTATGAAAATGTTATGTCTTCATGTTATGAAAATGTCATGTTATGCAAGTTATGAAAATCACGTCATGTTTATGAAAAGTCATGTTTTATGCATCATGTCATGATCATGTCACCTTAAGGTTATGATTAAGAACTCTTAAGTCTATGATGGCACTACAATGGTCAACGTAGTGTTTACGCTTGAAAGTGTAGTACATGTAAGATATGCAAAGATGGTATAAGTTATGGATTAGAAGCTAAGTATGGATACTATATGGTGTTACGGATTAAATAGCACGGGATGATGTTATGTATGTTGTTAAATATTCCTTATTTACCTGCTTTCAGTTATCATTATGCTATATTGGTTTAAAATGGAGACGTGCTCATTATATTCGATATTCATGGTTATTATATTTTGTCATCCCGTCTCTCCATGTATGATCCACATATCGTATCTAGTAAGACTATTTGCTGAGCAATTAAAAGTTGGCTATCGCTCATACTTTCCTTATTTATCACTTTTTAGATAATAGGTGTCACTATAAAGACTTGTTGAGGACAGGCTAGATAGACCATTTGTTATACCCAACGAAAATTGTACTGTATTTGAGACTCGTATGAAGTCGGTTAATGAAATATTTGATATTCCAAATGCATTTTTATTGAGTTTTATTAACTCTTCCTTAATTACATTTCCTTAAAGTGAATACTATAAGAAATAGTATACTACTCCAAGTATGTATTATGAAGCATGTGAAATGACAATTTTACCCTCCCAAGATTTTATAAATTCGGCCACAAGGGTCTTAAAGGACTCTAGAAAATTCTTCCTTTTATAAGAAAACCATTCTTAATGGTCTTCTTAAAAGCAAGCCAAAAAGCCTACACAAGAGATTAAGGATTCCATTAATATGTTAAAAAGGTTTAAGGGAAAAGTTTTCCACTTTTTCCCTCCCCAACTACCGGCCATTGAAGGGTAAAGCCCCATGAGACCACTTTTTTAACTTATTGCTCCAACAGTCACTTTATGGTCTCTTAAAGAAATTTAAAAAGGCCTCACCCATAATGTGAAGTAGGGTATTATTCCAAGATTTAAGATTTTCTCCATTTTTCCTTTAAAGGCTGGATGCAAGTAGTAGAGAAATCCATGGGATCATTTTCATCATAATAATTCCAATTAACCACTTTTACTTGAAAAAACGTTTCTAATTATCTTCAAAAGACAATAAAAGAATAAAGAAGCCTATGGAAGGCACCCCAACCGCCGGATTACCCATGGCTAATCCATGGTAACTCCTAAACAACCTTAGTTACTTTTCTAACCCATCCTAAAAAGTAACTTAAGGAGTACTTGGGATAAAGCAATTATGGAGTAAATGAGCCTAAAGCTACCCTCTAACCACCGATTACCTCACCATGGTTAAGCCAAGAACACCCCATCAATAACCTTAGTTACTTTTCTTAAACCCTACCCTAAAAAGTAACTCATGTAGTAATTTGGGGTTAAGCATTAAGTGATCATCATGATGGTGTCCATGCAAAGGAGAAACGCCTCTTCTTCTCCTTCTTTAACCCGTCGGCCAACCCCCTTGGATTACAAGAAAGCATTTTCAAGAATACCCTAGAAGCATCCTCTCAACCCTACCTCACAATACACTCAGGTTTTCCTAAGGCAACCACTAGAGACCTTGCACACTTAGGCTAATTTTCCACCACCTTCATTCGGCTAGCATTGGATTAGGGAGATCCAAGGCCATCGTCAAGATCCAAGTTTCATATAGGTAAGTTATATCCTAGATTATAAAGTAGATTTCATTTTCTTCAAAAGGTAAAGCTTACATTTTGGATCTTTTCTTGCCAAAAACCGTGACCTTCAATGGTCACTAGGCGGTGATTTTTCAAGCTACTAAGAGGAGCTAACATCTTGGTGGGTTGAATCCATTTCAATCTCCATTTTGGTAAGGGAATGAAATCCTCAATCTAGTTGTTTCTTCATTCAAAATAGTAGTTAATGTTCATCTCTCTCCCCTCCCCAAAACCGTGTGTTATGTGTTGAAGTTGGAGGAAAGCTTCAATATTTTTCATCCAAAACTCAAGCTAAGGAAAGTTCTAGCTCAAAAAGGCAAGTACACTCTAAGAAACCTTGACTTATTTGTGAAGTGTATGCTTGAATGACAAGCCTCTCTAAGATGTGAATCTTAGTTGAATATTCTAAGTACTATGCATGAGAACTTAGTGATTTTAAGAACAAGGGTTGTCATGATTGTGTGATTTACTACATGGATGTGTTTGTGCTTAAACTGAAATATGACAAGAGACCTACTATGCACAACATACGGGCTGTGTGGTGACTATAGGATTAATGAAATTAGTATTATTGAAAATAGACTTTATGAGGGGTGAAATGGGTGAAAATGGCGTATACTATGTGTACATTTGCAAGGCTGTTTGGAGTGACATATGTGTACCTAAAGATTATTATTAAACTGGAAATGATTATGTCAAAATAGGTATTTAGTGGTTAGTAAGCCATTTTAGAGAAATAAGGTTGTTTGGAAAGTAATGGACAAGGAAAAGAGATAAAAAAAAGGTAAATCTGCTGGAGCTGGACAGTTTTAAGTGGCGTAATGTATGACCTGAATACCTTGTTTGTAGGTTCCGTTTTGATACAAAACGAACGAGTCATCGCATATGCCTCAAGACAGCTTAATCCTTATGAGCAAAATTATCCCACACATGATCTCGAGCTTGCCGCGGTGGTGTTCGCTTTGAAGATCTGGTGGCATTACTTATATGGAGAAAAGTGCGCGGTATTCACGGATCACAAGAGTTTAATGTATTTATTCTCCCAGAAAGAATTAAACATGAGGCAACGGAGATGGTTGGAGTTGCTAAAAGACTACAATTTGACAATCCATTACCATCCATGAAAGGCTAATAAAGTGGCAGATGCGTTAAGTAGGAAGTCCAGCCATTCGCGACAATCACCGTTGGAATGAGAGATGGAGGAATTCGGTTTAGATTTGATTGACTCCATGGTGAACGTACTGACAACATTGACCATCACACCAAGTTTGATTGACCGGATAAAAGAGGCTCAAAAGAAAGATAAGGCCCTAAATGAGATAACGGAAAGAATGAAACATGATCACATTGAAGGGTTTCGGATCAAAGAGAATGGTAGCCTATGGTTTAGAGAGAGATTATGTGTACCTGATGTTGATGAACTTAGAAGGGAAATATTACAAGAAGCTCACAGTACAAGGCTATCAATACACCCTGGTAGCACCAAGATGTATAGAGATCTCAAGCAATATTATTGGTGGTCCGGAATGAAACGATATGTTGCTGAATTTATAGAAAGGTGCTTAGTTTGTCAACAAGTCAAGGCGGAACACCAACGGCCTGGTGGATTGTTGATGCCATTAGAAATTCCAGAATGGAAATGGGAACATGTCTCGATGGATTTTGTAGCTGGTTTACCAAAGACAAGAAGTGGATATGACATGATTTGGGTCATCGTGGATCCTTTAACATAGTCTGCCCATTTCCTACCCGTTTCAAGTGAAACACCTCTTGACAAGTTGGTGAGTTTATATATGGACAGCATTGTTAGCTTGCATGGAGTCCCGGTAAGTATAGTGTCCGACCGAGATTCACGGTTTACATCTAAGTTTTGGATGGCATTTCAGAAAGCCATGGGAATAAAATTAAGGTTGAGTACGGCGTATCATCCTCAAACTGATGGATAGTCCGAGAGGACAATTCAGACCTTGGAAGATATGCTAAGGGCTTGCGTTTTGGATTTTAAAGGGAGTTGGGATGGAATAGTAAAGCTAATGGAGTTTTCTTATAACAACAGTTACCACAGTGCAATTGACATGGCTCCTTTTGAAACTTTGTATGGAAGGAAATGTAGGTCCCCGGTTTATTGGGACAAAGTAGGTGTGAGGACCATCACCGGACCTGAGCTATTGGAGAAAACACTAGAAAAAGTGAAAGTCATCCGGGAAAGACTCAAGGCAGCTCAGGATCGCAACAAGAGTTGGGCAGATTCCAAACGACGACCATTGGAATTTGATGTGGGTGAAAAAGTTTATTTGAGGGTATCACCTACAAAGGGTGTCATGAGGTTTGGAGTAAAAGGCAAGTTAAGCCCTCGTTTCATTGGTCCTTATGAAATACTTGAGAAGGTGGGAGCCTTGGCATATAGGTTAGCGTTACCTCCGGTGTTGGCGCAATTTCACAATGTTTTTCACGTATCACAACTAAGAAAGTACGTGACGGATCCAAGTCATGTACTTGAAGCTCAACCTTTGGAACTTAAGGACGATGTTACATATGAAGAGATACCTGTGAAAATTGTAGACCGGAAGGATCAAGTGTTGAGGAAGCGAGTAATCCCTTATCTGAAGGTTCAGTGGAGCAATCACACGAAATGTGAGGCCACTTAGGAACTCGAAGAACAGATGCGGGAGAAGTATCCTCAACTCTTTGACTAAGGTACGTAAGTTTCGAGGACGAAACTTTTTGTAAGGGGGGTGGAATGTCATACCCCGTAATTTTTAAGTCCGGCTTTAATAATTAAAAAACAATTTAAGATGTGAATTCATTGAATGAATAGGGTATGAAGGGTAATTAAAACAAAATATAGGGGGGAAAATAGACAAAAGTGGAAATTGAGGGAATTTGGCAAAAATGCCAAACTTTGCCAACTACATGTGGGGGGAAGTTACACAACATTTGTATAACTCCCCACCCATCAGCCGCAGGTTAGGAGACAAAAAAGGGAGAGGAAGAAACTGTCAAAGGGAAGAAAGGAGAAGAAGAAGAGGAGGAGAAGAAGAAGAGGGCTAACTTAGGTGCAATCTTTACCGAAATTCTGCAGTATATTTGTGAGATTAACTAGAAACAAAGGCAAGTAATCTTTCTATACGCTTTACGCAAATTTTGATACTTTAGGCCCTATGTTCTTACAAAGAGAAAACTTGGATCACACATTAGTAATCTTGACTTGTCTATGTTAAATGCTTTACTATATGTAATTGTTGTTGCTAGTTGCGTAAAGTCTTGTTCTTTGGGCCATATTTCTGAAAACAGTTATGTGGTGCTTTCTTGTTTGTCAAGCATGCCCATGAAAGTGTATTCTTGATGTGTTTATTGTCTTGTTCTATTCTTGTGTGGTTTCCTACACCTAGATGTTTGAGAGTAAGTGCAGGGAATTGAAGGATGAATGATGGAATTGTTATAGACTTATTGTGTTGGGAATGTTGATGGTATCTTTTAAAGGTTACGAATGATAAAAGGTTAAGAGTGGATATAATTAGACATAACTAAGCATCAATTCATGTTAGATGTGTGTTAAGTATGATGAATCTAGATGGTAAGATGGATCTTGAGAGGTTTAGCATGAAAGGGTTGAAGGAGGAAGGAGATGGGAAGAAGTTACTGCAGAAAAACTAAAGTTTAGAACCGTCAGAACACTTCGAACACCTACATTAGGCGCTTAATGTAGGCGTTCAATGTGACCCAGAGTATCGCCGTACACTTCGAACACCTACATTAGGCGCTCGATGTCATATTAGGCACTTCATGTAGGCGTTCGATGTATACAGCACATCCCTGAACGCTTCGAACGCCTAGTATAGGCGCTCCATGTCCACATTAGGTGCTCCATGTAGCGTTCGAAGTATACTGGAAGCCTTTTTGACCCTTTAGGCGCCCTATGTGTGTGTAGTAACTTTATACACTTCTTTTGAACATAAAATGCAAGGGTATTCGAGGTGTAATTGAGGTGTAGATGGTAAGTTTGATCAAGTAAGAATAATATTGGATCCCAAGTGAATTAGTGAGACGAACGGACTTGGAAAGATACGAACATGGAGTGTTTGAGGTGCAAGATCGCATACTTGGTATGTAAGATGTGTGTGTGTGTGTTACGTGTTTGATACAAAGTTACATGTGCATCCTGCATCATGACATGGGCACTTGCATTTGATTTGGGAATCGCTTTGCGAAAGAACATGTGTTTACAAGAAAAGTTTAAAGTTTTCGAAAGACAAAATGGCTGCTGGTTGATCGCAGGGTATAAAAGTCACGCCTGTGAAAGCAGGGTATAAAAGCGTGACCTGTGAATCAACAGCAGGGTATAAAATATTTTATGGGGCCGTGGACCTATCAGCACGGATATATGATGTATGTAATGGGGTCGTGGACCTTTCAGAACGGGGTATAAAGTTATATGTTATGGGACCGTAGACCTTTCAGCAGGGGGTATAAAGTTCTGTTTGCTGTGGACTGATCACCCACATGGTATAAAGTTCTGCTACGCGAAGAATATGATAAGAAGAGTTATGAAATGCTTTGTGAAATGACACGCATGACATGTTTATGAAAGAAGACATATGCATGGGTGTTGTGTGTGGTTTGAAAGAAGTACATGCATCATGATACACGAAGCATAAGACTTGACATGCAAGAAATGTGATTAGTCTATGTCTTATTTATGTGATATGTTGTTTAATACATGTTTGTTTTCGTATCCGCATGTCCTTCATGTGATTTATCTGTTTTGAGGAATTCTTATAAAGATGCTATTTGCTAACCCGAGCACCTTATTTTGGGCAATGACTTGTACACTGGTGACTTGTCGTGTGTGATCCTGTAAGGTGTATAGACGGGTTACTTGCTGGCGATAATTTCGCTAAGAACAGATACTCTATTCCTTTTCAGGTGAGCCAGAATATAAAATGATATTTATCGAAGACGATGGCGAGTGGGCTCAGTGGGATGATGGACATGGAAGTAGATAGATGTTTGCTTACTTTCTTTATGTTGGAAAACTTGATGTTTATTATGCTGTACTGGAGGATAAGTTAGACAGTTGTCTGAACACCCTTTTATTTCCGCTGTACTTTCTGGTTGTATTAATGATGATGAAGTTTTAAATTTGATGACGTTTCCGCTAATTTATCTTACGTCATGAATGATGTACGCTTGATCTGCTTTGACGCTTCGTAGTTCTCATAGTAGACTACGGCGGGTGCACTGGTTCCGATGATGGTATCGGGCCGGGGCGCAACAAGAAAGAAACTTATTTAACCCCCTTGAGTACATTAGATTGCCTTGAAATTTTTACAGTACTTACCTAAGACATAGATGAGTACGTTCATGTGAAGAATTAGCTTGCAATTACTGTTTTTATGGGGTAACAATTAAGGGGAAATCACGGTAGAAAATCTAGAAAACAAGGCCGTATGGTATAGTGTTTGTTGAGGCCTTAATCTTATTTTATTGGACTTGTAGGTGATATTGGGCCTTTAAATATTACTTCTTAGTGTATTGGCTATGTTTCCAGGTTTTAGCCTTAATTAGACAAGGCCTTATGGCCCACGAAGCTGAGGTAACAACGGGTACTACACTGCTGGACTCAGCAGTACCCCTTTTTAGTAAATTAATGATTTGATGGTTTTATCTACCTTGTAATGTTACGGAATTTGTATGGCATGTAGATAAGACTCCATTATGCATATGTGTGGCATGAGTTTATGAAAATAGGCCCTAAATTGATGATTTGGTGGCCGCATGAACAGGGTGTTAATGATGGAATATTTTCTAGCATAAGGGACAAGTCCGTATATGTGTTATGTGATGTATTCGATCATGAATTGCATGTTGCACATCATGCATTGCATTGTCCCCATTTACACGATTTATAAGACTGATTTTATGCCAAACAAAATCAAGAAGCTCTTTTTGAAAGAAAGATTTCAGTTTTGAAAAGAAAGACTCCTATTGGTACCATTAATTCCTGGCCAGCATAACCCGCTCCAGATCCGGGGTTAATTGATCTGATGATGATTACGACCGTTCAGGCCCGGAGAGAATAGACCTGATGATGATGATTATGACCATTCAGGCCCAGAGGGAATAGACCTGATGATGATGATTATGACCGTTCAGGCCCGGAGAGAATAGACATGATGATGACGATTGATTTTATGACCGTTTTCGGATCTGGAAATAATAGTTTCGAAAGGATTGAGATGACCGCCTCAGATCCAGAGATAATAGATCTGAACACTCTCTATTCTCGTTTTATGATGATGATGTTTTGAAAGAAAGAATGAACGAATTTATCCTCATCTTATCATGCTGCATCACATTGCATATTCATACATGTTGCATTAAATGGCTAGGTGAATGCTAGAAGTACTGTTACTTAGGTTACAACCTTATTATGTACGTCAGTTAAGTTATGATTTTATTGTCGCATAAGTTATGATCTTATTTCTTTTGACAGCAAATGGATTGAAGGTCAGGTATGTGGAGAATCCAAATTCTTGGGATTTGGTTCTTGTGTATACTTTCCATTTTATTCTTGGTTGTTTATGGTATACTTGCTGGTGGCTTTGTCACTCACCCCCTTATTTTTTCTCCCAGAGCCTGCAGGAAACAGGGTAGAGTGGATTGATGATGAGCCTAGAGTTCTGTACCCGTAGACGAGAGAGAGGATGGCAGCTTAAGGACTTTTCATTATGATGGTTTATGTTTGATTGACTTATGTTGGAACAAACATTTCGGATTTCTCTTTTTATTTTGCGGACATGGTTGTAGACATTATGACAGATAATTCGGAATGTTTTATTTAAAAGTTTTTATTCTGCCTAAGTTTTGCTTACCTGTTGATATGTAAGCATGAAAGTCCATAAGTTTTGTTATGAACTATGACATGTTATGCATTGACGTCTGGTACTCTCCGTAGTGAAGTACGGTGGGTGCACCGTACGCGGGCAGGCCGGGTACGGGGCGCTACACCATTGATAATGAAGAACATATCGAGAGATTTGTTTTGAAGGAATTAGGTCTCGGTTTATAATGTATTCCAGAAGATTTCAGCATTCTGTATATTATGTCTTGTACAGATTATGATGTAGTGCATTGCATGTTGATTATGATTTGTTTATGTTATGTTGCTTTTGCTTATCGATTCATTATTCATGTCGACATGTACATGTATAGTATCGACGCATTGTACTCTTTAGAGCAGAGTACGGTAGGTGCACTGAGCCGGAACCCTGGTTTCGGGCATGGCGCTACAAAAGAGGGGTCCAAAGAGTGGAATACAGACAAAAGAGGGGTCCCTCCACTATACTTTATTTTGAAATTTCTGCCTGAATATTTTAATAATTTTTCTTTGAATTGTTATATCAAAAATATAACAATGAGTACATCAACAGTATTACAATGAATACATCAAGAAATTTTACAACAATCAAAAATATTACAAATGTTACAATGATTAAGTTATAAAATTAATATCTTCATCAACTGTCGTGGTTGATGTTGAAGATGATGAGGGCTTTGCTTCTTGTAGAAGGAAGCAAACTTCATCAATATATTTTTCATTTCTTCAGGGTTTTTCGCCATTACTAGTTGAGATTGCATCCTTGATTTGTGTAATAAAAATTGTTCTTGTCCTGGCTTCACCGGTGCAGTTATTGTATTCCTTGCGTATAAAAATTGTTTCTGCATATACCATATTTTTATCTGTTCCATGACTCTATGAGGTGTACTGGAATCTGGAATATTAAATGTTGTTCACCATTTGATATAGAAATTTCTTTTTATTACTGGTATTTTAGTAAAGGAATATTCTGCTCTCCACTGAAATACCCACGGTAAGTTGAACTTCATGTAAAACATTAACATTTCTAAAAACATCTTCTCTTCATTTGTCGGAGAATACGTCCTGGTAAATATTTGCAGTGATGTCTTTACTGCCTCCTGAGTGTCTAAGTATTCTGAGCAAGATCCAAAATGATCCCAACAAGCAGCGAATCAGTATGAAATATTTTTTTTTGTTATTTTTCTGGTATCGAAAAATATCAACCAGGTGTGTGAACCCTGGAGTTTTGAAAATATAAGGAATTAAACCAAGCTTGTTGGTAATCCCAATAATTAAAAGAGACTTTGAAAATATATTTGAATTATATCCGACAGGAAAATCAATTTCTTTGGATAAAGATCCAAATTCTTTTTGCCATTGCTCCGGTGTCATAATAGACAAAATTTTAAAATTGGAGAAGGCATACTCTGTATTTTCTTTAGTAAAATGATGTTTTATTTCAACAGAATGTGTCATCATCAGTAGATGTTGATAGTATTCTGTTGTTTTCGTAATATTCCAAGATTTATAGAAAAGACTTTTTCCAAAATAATTTCGTATGGAAAATAAAGGATTATTATTATAATATGATTTTTCTGTAGTATTAATATATTAATAGAAGGATTTTTCTAGAAATTGGGATGTCTGCACAGCCTTCTTATAAGTAGGCATTTTGCTGGTCACCTCCGTAAATTGGGGTTTAAAGACTTTATTTTGTTTAGGAGTTATTGAAGTAGATGGTTGAGGTTTGGATATTTCTGTGGATAATTGTGGTTTGGTTATTTCTGTGGCTTTTGGAATATTGAGTTTTTTCAAGTAATTCTTGAAATTTTATACCGTTGGATAGGCTTTCAAGAAGAGATACTGGTGTTTGATTCAGAGATATGTGGGTAGTAGAGACAGTTGCTATTGGTGTTTTTTGAAGAAGTTCTTCATCTTCTTTAACTTTATCTGCCCACGTTTTTCGTGGGATATTGGTGTCATTATTCGCTGAAAGCTTGCCTTTATCTTTTGTCTTTCTCGACATTATTTCTGTTTTGGAGGAATTCTCTGGTCAGAAAGTCGGGAACGAAATTCGTATCTCCTTTCATATATTCAATATCAAAATCATAAATACTTAATAAAGCTTGCCATGTAGCAAAAATTTGTTTTGAAGCTAAATTTTAACATCTTTTTGTAAAATTTCTTTCGTAGATTTGCAATCAATACGTAAAAAAAAATTATTCAATAAATCACTTTGAAATTTATTAATACATAAAAAAATACTCAAAATTTCTTTTTTAAATGTACAATATGATTTTTGGGTATCATTCCAATGACCAGAAGTATATTGAACTATAGACTCTTTACCATTTTGTATTTGTTTTAAAATTCTACTATATACAATATCTGATGCGTATGTTTTAACTATTTTAGAGAGATTAGGATCTGCTATATGTTAGCAGGGTATGTCAGATACTAGACTTTTTATTTTCTTAACAACTGAATTATGTTCTTCAATCTATGGGTTCTTTAATTTGTTATGTAATGGTTTTTCTATTATTATGATATTTGAAATAAAATCAACAACATAATTTAAAGATCTAAGAAATCTTTGTAATTGATTTTTATTCAGTATTTTAGGTGGGAATTTTGATGCAAATTTCAAAGATATTTCAATTGGTAAAATTGTACCTTCAGATAAATGATGTCCTAAGAATCTTATTTTAGTATGAAATAAGGACATTTTGGATTTAGGTAATACTAAACTATTTTTCTTTGCTATACAGAAGAAGGTTTTTAAATGTCTAAAATGTTCTTTTATTGATTTAGAAAATATTAATACATAATCTATATAGACAATGCAAAAATCTGAATAATCCATAAATATATTATTCATAATTCGCTGAAATTCAGAAGGCGCATTTTTAATCCAAAAGGCATTAGTTTCTATTCATATTACCCGAATGGAACTGTAAATGCTGTTTTGTATCTATCTGTTTCAGATATTTGTATTTTCCAAAATCGTGAATTCATATCGAATTTTGAATATATACATACAGAATGTAACCTTGTTAATAAATGTTTTTTTATTAGGCAATGGGTATCATATCCTTTTCTATGATATTTGTATCTATATTTACTAGTTCTGTTTCTGAAGATTGATCAGACTCTTCCGTTGTCTGGAATTTTGTAAATATTAATTTCACAACTTCTGAGTCTTACTTTTGTTTATTTTTTTAATTCTTTTAATTCTAGTTTTATTTCTTTTATTTCTTTTTGTAAATCTGGAATCATTACATTTTTATTCTTTGTGTTTTTATTTTTATTTAATATACTAGTTAAATCATATTATTTAGTTGATATATTTGGTAATATAGTTGGTTTATTTGTGTCTTTTTGTTTTTAATTTATATCTATTATTTTATCTGGATATTATTTTTGTAGTTGAGGATTTTCAATATGTTTTAACATTTCTATTGTTGTTTCTTGTTCTTTTGTCAGAACATATATATGTTTTTCTTCATCAGACTGATCGAACGAAGATATGTATAATTCATCAACTTGAAGATCTTCAGCTGACTCAAAAGATGTTTCTTCTGTCTCCGAAGAAGATTCAACAAGTAGATTTGATATTTTTTCTAGAATAGAATCTTCTAGATTTAATTCTTGTAATTTTGTTTTTAATCTGTAATAATTTGCAGTATGTCTTTTTATGACATTTATAACATTCAATATTTTTGTAATCTTTTGTATTTGTATTTTTATTTTTTTTATAATTAGTTTTTCTGTAAGGTTTTCTGGTATTTTTGCAATTGTTCTTATAAAATTCTTTAGAGGATTTTTAATATTTTTAGGATATCTATTACTTTTATTATATCTGTTTTCATATTTATTGTTATAAGGTTTTCTCATATTTTTATGATAAGGTTTTCCAGAACATTCTCCTTGACATTCTTTATTATAAGGTTTATATGGATCATTATCAAATTATTTATAAAGTTTCTAATTCAGACTTATTCTATCTTAATTCTTTCTTTAAACCACTTTGTAATCTTATATCTTGCCATAATCTTAATCATTCTTCTTGTATAAAACTTATTAATTCTCCATAAGTATAATTTGAATAAGAAATTATTTGTTGCCCTGAATTTTCTCTAATTTTATTATGAACTTTTTCTTCTAACAAATTTGGTAATCCTGCAAGGAATTTTTCCTTCCAGAATGGATGATTTGAATCTTCTAATCATAACTCTGGTTAGAAAAGTATTTTTATACTATTGAAAAAATCACTAAGTTTTCTACATCTTGGATTTGCTAACAATTCTGCATTTTTATCCTTAATATGTGATGGATCACCTATAAAATATAAAGATATACATAGTATAAGTGTGACAACAGAATCGGATACTGTTCTGTCATCAATTATTATAGGATTATTATCTTCATCTACTTTTATTGCATTTAATATTTCTTGTCTCTGTATAGGAGTTAAATAATGATCCCACCAACCTTTTAGTTGGCCAGAGAACCCAGAAATAAGATATTCAGCAATTGTTTTATCATCAGGTCTTAACTGAGTTCTATAAGCATTTGTTGACATTGTCATTTGTTGTAATACATTGATTATTTGATATTCTAACATGCTATCTATATTCCAAGAATAATTTGATTGTGTATTAAAACGGTATTGAGAAATGTGTTTTATTTTCAAATCTGTAGACATTTGTACTGGTACTATAGATTTATCTCATTCTATTTTTTCTAGATTATTTCCTTTAAAATTTTGGAATTGTTCATATGCTTTACTTAGTTCACTATCTGAACTATCAGAAGTACCAGAAGATTCATTTTCTTCTAGATAATTAATTTTAGAAGAAGTGACTTCTTTTTCCTTATTTCTAGTTTTGCTAGCTATAGATGTATTAATATTTGAATCAGCTACTACGTCATTTGTTATAGAATTACTATTTTCTAAACTTTTATCTATATGACTTAATTGATGTTTTCTAAATCGATTAAACTCATCTTTATTAGACATAGGTTTCATACTAGAAGATGATATTTGAAAGGGTTTAAACAATGGTTGTTTAAATTTTTATAGATGATTCTTCACTTGTCGTTTTCATTGGTTGTGTTAGGTAATATTTTTTTAACTTATTTAATTGTTTCTCTATTGTATTTAAATGTGTATTTGTATAATATTTTGTTTAATAATATGTTTGGTGTTCATTAAAAAATCTTTTGTCATATTTTTATAAGGATTAGTCTCTATTGGATTCCCTGCTATTTCTAGTTTTATACCTGCCTAAGATGGATGATTTGACACTATCTTTTTTGATGCTGTGATGGTTGCCCACTCTTTTGGTTTTTCAATTATTGAGTTTACTGTTTTAAAAGGAAATTTTATATTATTTTGTGAATCATGTATTTCAAACCAGTCAAAGAAAAATATATTTATTTTGTGAATATTAATAAATTCATAATATTTTTCTTGAATTTGTTTTCTAACATTACAATAATGTTTAAAAAACCATTCTCTTTTATTATTATTCACTTGGCTATAAATTCATTATGTAAAACACTTCTATTTACTACGAATTCTTTTTCTATAACATTTAATTCATTTGCAATATTTTCTGTTATTGCAGATTGTATTGGGTTATTAGGTTCACTAAAATCTGATTTAGAATAAATATTATTTGATGTACCAGGTGCACTAAAATCTGATTTGGAATAAGTGTTATTTGATGTATTATACTCTGATTTAGAATAAACCGGTCTAGGAATTTTCGTATAATAATCCACTTTTTTAAATGAAGAGTTAACATATTCAACATCTGATGTTGAAAATCTCTGTTGTTGATAAGGAACATCTATCACAGATGGTATATGTGAAAATCTTCCTAGATTTATTGTGCTAGCACTAAAGGCGTTATCTTTATCTCTAGTTGAAAAACTTCTAGCAAAGCTTAACTTAACCGATCCATCATTTAATTGTCTGATTCTATTTATTTTAGTATTAGGTTCATCTATATGGACAATGCAAAAAAAATTGAATAATCCATAAATATATTATTCATAATTTGATGAAATTCAGAAGGCTCATTTTTTAATCCAAAGGGCATTACTTTCCATTCATATTCCCCAAATAGAACTGTAAATGCTGTTTTGTATCTATCTTTTTATGATATTTGTATTTGCCAAAATCTTGATTTCATATCGAATTTTGAATATATACATACAGAATGTAACCTTGTTAATAAATCTTTTTTATTAGGCAATGAGTATCTTATCCATTTTAATGCTTTATTTAATGGTTTATAATTTATTACTAATCTAGGTGTTCCTGACCCTTGGATATGTGGAGGTGATATGAATGAAACACTTTTCTCCAACGAAAAACGGGGTGGATTACTATCGAATATTTCTCACATGGAGACTTTCCGAAGTTGTCTACGAGACTGCGAACTAAGTGATATAGGCTTTACGGGCTATCCATTCACATGGTGCAACAAACAGCAAATGAATATTATTGAAAAAAGATTGGATCGTATGGTAGCTAATCGGGCTTGGTTAAGTCTCTTTCCAAGTTATAGACTGGAACATACTCTAGCCACTCACTCAGATCACATGGCTATGCACCTTCGGCTAGAAGCACCCCGACCTCATGTTGGCCATGGTAACACCATCAACAGATTTGAACCATTCTGGTTGAAGGATCATGATTGTTATGACATAATGGCCCAATCTTGGATATCACCTCATTCCACTTAAGATTTGCCAACATCTATTTCTAACCTGAAAGCAATCTCAAAGCATGGAGTAGAAAAAATTTTTGTAATATCAGCAAACGAATCAAGAAACTCAGGGGAAAATAGATGGTATATCTTCGTCCACACTGATCAATGCACAAGATTTTCGGAATATGCATATGCAACTCCAGTACCTCGAGGAACTGTATGAAGCATATTGGAGACAAAGATCTCGAGTGGAATGGCTACAATAAGGGGATAGAAACACCAAATATTTTCATCACAAAGCTAACAGCCGTAAGACTCAAAACGAGATCAAAAGTCTTATAAACTCAGACAATGTAATGGTAGAGGAGCACGAAGACATTTGCTCATTAATTCACAGTCATTTCCTCAAAATCTTCTCTGCTAATGAAGGACTGTAACCAATCCCCATTGATGCGCCGTTTGTAGAACTTAGCCCAGACCACAAAGAATTCCTATCAAAGGCATTCACAACTGCCGAAATCATCCACTGCGTGAAACGGCTGTCAGGAACGAAAGCACCGGGTCCAGACGGAATGCATGCTTCATTCATTCACAAAGGATGGAATGTGGTTGGTAATGATATCACTCGACTAGCTCTTTCTTTTCTTAATGATGCAACTAATATTGCTACCATCAATGATACAAATATATGCCTTGTGCCCAAAGTAAAACATGCTACGAGGGTTACTGATTTCTGTCTAATTGGTTTATGCAATACTGTTTATAAACTTATCTCCAAAGTGCTTGCCAATAGGCTTAAACAGGTCCTAGGATCAGTAATTGATGAAGCTCAAAGTGCGTTTATCCCAGGGAGACTCATTACAGACAATGCAATTATCTCATATGAGGCATTCCACAATATGATGACTGGTCATACTTCAGGGAATGGCTATGTTGGATTAAAGTTGGACTTATCGAAGTCTTTTGATCGAGTTGAATGGCAGTATCTCCATGACGTGATGCAATGTATGCAATTCCCCCCCCCCCCCACTTCATTAAACTGGTAATGCTATGCATCTCCACCACAAAGCTTTCTGTGATAGTTAACGGTTCGACGACGCAAACATTCAAACCAACAAGGGGAATCCGGCAAGGGGACCCTCTATCTCCGTTCCTGTTTACTATCTGCGTTGAAGGCCTTTCAAGCTTGATCCGGAAAGCAGCGAGTACAGGTTGGACAGGTATGCAATTCGGACATTAAGGTCCAAGAATTACTCACTTATTATTTGCAGATGACTCTCTCATTTTCTTCAAAGAAAATGATTTGGAAACAGCTTGTGTTAAGGAAGTTCTTGAATTCTATTGTCAAATGTCTGGACAACTGATCAATCTAAACAAATCCAATGCCTACTTTTCTAAAGATGTAACGTTTCCTAAACGCCAGCAAATCTGTGAGCTGCTTGGGGTGCAAATTGGAGCGAGAGATGCAAAATACCTTGGTTTGGCTTTTTTGATAGGAAGATCAAAACAAAAAATCTTTAACTTCCTGGAAACTCGCATAAATAAAAAAATATCAGGTTGGAAGGAAAAATTCTTGAGCTCAGCAGGGAAGGAAGTTCTTATAAAGTCGGTACTCCAAGCCATACCAACATATGCCATGCAGTGTTTCCTTCTTCTTGCCTCGGTATGTAACAAAATCACATCACTTTTAAGAGACTTTTGGTGGGGTAACAAAGGCAAATGCAAGACAATCTATTGGAAATATTGGAGCTTCCTCAATCTCACTAAACAAGACGGAGGTTTAGGATTCAGAGACATACGCTCTTTTAATCTGTCATTGTTAGCAAAGCAGGGGTGGCGCATACTACAAAACCCAGATTCACTTGTCTCAAGAACTCTCAAAAGAAAATACTTCAAATCTGGTGACTTCCTCAAAGCCAAATTAGGATCTCGTCCCTCATTCTTGTGGCGAAGTATATGTGAAGGTAAATAAGTACTCCATCTGGGTTTGATTACACGTATTGGTGATGGCAACAATACGAAAATCTGGGATGATCCATGGATACCAAAAGGAGGAAATTTCAAACCTTATATCACATTTTGACGGCACCTTCCGCAGGGTTATGTTTCAGATCTCATTGATGCTCATACTATGAAATGGAATGACAAACCTTAGCAGCACTTTTCCTGCCACATGAAGCTGAAGCTATTAGGAAGATTCACTTATCCAATTTGGGGGGTACAGACAGACTAATATGGCACTACACATCAAATGGGGAATACACGGTCAAATCGGTTACAAAACACTTATGCAAGAGCAAGATCGAATATTGGGAGCGGAGGGAACATCAAACACCTCACTGGCCCAATCTTTTTGGAAGAAGTTGTGGAAACAAAATGTTCTACCTAAAATCAAACAATTTCTATGGCGTGCACTTCACAATTCTCTAGCAGTGAAAGCAACTCTGGCATATAGACTACCTAACACCTCACCAATCTGCCAAATTTGTAGCTGTTGTGATGAAACCATACATCTCTCTCTTTTTGATTGTCGATGGACAAAAAACATTTGGTTGCAATTTGGTTTACCTCGGGAAGTTCTAAAAAATCCTCTTGTCGACATAATACAATGGACTTATGATCACTGTGAGGAGGATACCCAAATGAACTTATCAATATTACTTTGGCTTATCTGGAAGGAGATATGTGCTCTTGTCTTTGATGAGAACCGATCACGACCGAACGACGAAGCAGTATGGAACTCAGCCAAAAGTCTGTTGCAAACTACCCAACATAAAGACACCCATGACCATCAATCTTTACACCAAGACACTATTCACCACAACCGCTGGACGCCGCCAACTGGAATGGAAATTGAAATTAACGTTGATGCTTCTTTTGGTGAGGATGGTAACCAAGCAACGAGCCTAATAATGCGACTAGAAGGTGGGAATATTATTTGGTCTGAAACATATCGGATTGATCACCATGTTGATGCTTTGCAGGGAGAACTGCTAGCAATATACCACGGATTAAAATTCATGCATGCTCGTAAATTACGCCGGGTTATGATTTGGTCGGACTGTTTGATGGCTATTGCATTACTCCGAGAAGAACGAGATGAGTTGCATCCACTTGGGTCTCTACTACATGATTGTAGGCATTTGTTAGAATCATCCGCAGATTATCAAATTGCTTTTACAAAACGTGACGGCAATATGATGGCTCACCGTCTAGCCAAGGTAGGACTATAATATGCTATGCATATCGTATGGGGACCTCATCCCCCTCCTATTGTACTCTCTTTTGCATCTGCAGATTTGCTTCATGAATGAATACCATTCTACTTTCAAAAAAAAATCTAGGTATTCCTCGTTCTATTTCTGTATCTTTATTTACATAAAAAGTAGCACAACTTCAAGGAGACCTTGATTTTTGTATTAATCTCTTTGATTCTAAATCTTGGATTTCTTTTTTACAATGTTGTTCCGATTCAGCATTCATCTGAATTGCTTTTGCTTTTGTAGGTATTTCTTCCTATCTGAATTCTGGAGTATATGGAAGATCAACTATATGTTGTTTCCTTGACCAAAAAGCATTTGGAAGATCTGAACAAGGTTCATTTTCAAATGATGTTTTAAGATTTTGTATTTTGGTTATTATCTTAGGATCTTTTAATGATTGTTCTCTTATTAATATTTACTGTGTCCTTAAGTGACTGTAGTTGGAAAATTTTGCTTTTGGTTATTGCATTCACTTATTCTTTATGAATTGAACAAGCTTTAATTAAATCTAAATTTTTTGTTTTAGGTTTTTTTAAAAATTCAAAATATCCTACACCCTTATTCCCTTTTTATTTAATATTGTTTAATATATATATATATATATATATATATATATATGTATATATATATATGTTTATATTTATTTATTTATAGCGGGAATTAGTTCCGCCTAACCTTAAACCCTTTTCCCTTTTATTTTTTCTGCATTTTATTTTATTATTATGCACATATTTTATTTTCATTTATATATTGTTCTTGTTATTCTGTTTTATTATCTCTCTTTGTGTCGGTAGATTTTATTCCTGTTTGTGGTGTGGAACGGTGCCATAGAGGGTGACAGACTCGGCGCACCACGAGGCGCTGTCGACGATTCGGGTTGTTTGGGAATGCAGTCCTAAGTGGGCGGTAAATTCCGTCCAATGCTAAATACTGACGAGAGACCGATAGCAAACAAGTACCATACCCCAGCATTTACACAGACAAAATCGGCCAGTCACCCCACCCACATAGACTAGACGCCCGAACCTTTGAGAGGCGAAGAAGAAAGGATTTTTCATCTAACAAAAACCATAGATTAATATTCGGTATAGTAATTACATATCTATGTAAGTACCCTCCCTATGTTCGTTATGAATTTGCTAAATACGTAAATATATTTTTGGTATCAAATCATGGATCATGCATGTGCATATGTATGTGCATAGATGGATGAATATATGTATATATATGATGGTCGTGTCTGTATATATGTATGTGAAGTTTGTGAATTTTGCATAGCTATGTATAAAAGGCCGAGGTTATATATACTCACCAATAATGTGGGCTTTGGTCAACACATATTTTTGTATATAAATTGATGTATAATTTTCATATACACATAATATATAGTGTATGTTATATATATACCGTATATATACATATGTATATCGTTTGTGAAATTTGTGTGAGTGTTGTATAAGGCCGAGTTATACACTTGAATATGGAGGAGATATATTTTTGGAAAACTGATTTTGGACATAGGCGGTGATGTAATTTGATGTGTATGTGAATTATAAGGTATAATTTTATGTAAAATTGATTTATTAATCAGTATTATTTTTAGATGAATTTGATAGTGGTTTAAACTGAGATTTTGTTTGATTTGGCGGTGGGATAAGGCTGAAAATAACATGAAATGAATTCATGTAGTCAACGTCGGTGGTCAGCCACGACGCATGGGCCACATGCACCGACGATTGGCGATACATGCAGTGTGAATTTTTATTGCAGTGTGTTAGTCATGAATCATACTTGCTTTTTATAAGGTTAGATGTGAGGAAATAGGTGCGGTGTGTGTTTTGGAAGGGGAATAAGAGGTAGGAAATGAGTAGAGTGAGATTAGGGCTTTCTTTTTTCTGGCTGAGGATTATGGACAACTCGGATGGCCTAAAGATCATGTCACGGAGATCTTTGCAGGAACATTATACAGCAGCTGTTGCCCGTGCCTGCTTGGTTACGGGCAACATGGGTACATGCCTCTTATTTGTTTTCCATTGCATATTGTTGGATGAATAACATGCATTTTCCCGCTTTTCTGAGGACCATTCCAAGGTACTGCAAGCTGTTGAGATCAACATATCTTCACAAGCACTGTTGACTATCAAGGGCGCGCGCATATCTACGGCTAGGAGGAACTTTGCTGCTTGTGAATGCAACGATCACACTATATTATTTACATTTTATTGTAACTGCGGTTCATTTTCTAGCACACTCCAATTATATAAATATGTACGCTTTTCCCTTTGCCAGGGTTTTATCCACAAGGGTGGTTTTATTTGGCAAGGTTTTAATGCGGCATATCATGTATGATTGGAGGCTGGCCATCCTTAATTCGCTTCACTATCTTTTTACATATGATACATTTGATGTACTATGGTTTTCCTCTGCCATAAGTGAGACAACATGTATTACACTATATATACACACACATATATATACATATATACATATATACATCTATATATGTACATATATATATATATATATATATATATATATATATATATATGTACATATATATGTATGTGTGTGTACACCCCAACATTTACACACACAAAATCGGCCAACCAGCCACCCACCCACTTAGACCAGCTGGCCGAACTATTGAGAGGAGTAGAAGAAAGGATTTTCCATCGTAGCTCAATATTCGGTATAGTAATTACGTATCTAAGTAAGTACCCTCCATTTTTTCGTCATGAATTTACTAAATACGTAGCTATATTTTTGGTATCAAATCATAGATCATGCTTGTGCATATGTGTGCACATAGATGGATGAATATATGTATATATATGATGTCCGTGTATGTATATATGTATGTGGGATAAGGTTGGAAATAACCTAAGATGAATTCAAGTGGTCGATGCCGGCGATCAGCAGCGACGTATAGGCCATACGCACCGACGAGTGGTGACGCGTGCGTCATAAATTTTTGGTGCAAGTGTTAGTCATGAATCATCTTTGCTGTTTATAGGGTTAGATATGAGAAAATAGGTGTGGTGTGTGTTTTGGAGGGGGAATGAGAGGTAGGAAGTGGGTTGAGTGGAATTAGGGCTTTGTAGAGTGGGGAGGGGTTGGGCCAAGGGAGTGGGGGCTGGTGGTGGTTCTGGTGGGGTAGGGAAGTATGGGCCGAGGGTTAGCGCCTTAGCCCCAAACCTTAGCATCGGGAATGGTGCAACCGCCGTAACCTGCTACGAGAACTACAAGGCATCGATCAAACTTCTTTAAACGTCAGAAGTGACATATAAATTTTTCGCAGAAACGATAATAAGAATAAACATCTCCATTAAATTAAAACCATCAAAAATAAAGTAAGTACCAAGGCTGATGAAACCTGCTACGTCAAGTACGAAAAAGAAAACTGAATAATCTGAATACAAGTGAAAAAAATTCTAGGTAACAAGAGCCATCTAACTATCTGTAGCGCCCCGGCCCGATACTAGACATCGGTACTAGTGCATCTGTCGTAGCCTACTACGAGAACTACGAAGCGTCAAAGCAGATCAAGCACACGTCATTCATGACGTAAGATAAATCAGCGGAAACGACGTAGAATTAAAACTTCAATAACAATAATCTCCCAAATGAAACACAGCGGAAATAAAACGTGTCAGGAAGAGTGTCTAAAGTATCCTTCACTACAAAGTTTTAACAGTGAATTCCTCAACTAAAGGATAAGGACTGTAAGCATGTCCATTTTAGTGACTATCGCCCCAATGAGCCCACTCGCCGATATCTTCTACAAAATCATCTTGTACTTTGGCTCACCTGAAAAGCAGATAGAGTGATTGTTCTTAGCCAAAACATTGCCAGCAAGTAACCCGTCTATACACCTTACGGGATCACACACGACGAGTCACCAGTATATAAATCAATGCCCAAAATAAGGTGCTCGGGTTGTCAAATAACATCTTTATAACAAGTCATCAAATCCATATAGGCCACATAATTAACACACAAAATGAAACCAACACATGTAGAGCCAAATATACTACATAGACAGAACATATGCTAGTAACATTTCTTGCATGACAAATCTTATGCTTCGTGTAACATGATGCATGTACTTCTTCAAAACCACACACAACACCCATGCATAGGTCTTCTTTCGTAAACATGTCATGCGTGTCATTTCACAAAACTTTTCATAATACTTCTTATCATATTCTTCGCGTAGCAGAACGTTATACCCTGTGGGTGATTAGTCCACAGCAAACAGAACTTTATACCCCGTGCTGAAAGGTCCACGGCCCCATTACATATAACTTTATACCCCGTGCTGAAAGGTCCACGGCCCCGTTACATATATCATATATCCATGCTGAAAGGTCCACGGCCCCATAAAATAACTTTATTTTCCGTGCTAATAGGTCCACGGCCCCATAAAATACTTTATAGCCTGCTGTTGATCCACAGATCACGCTTTTATACCCTGCTTTCGCAGGCGTGACTTTTATACCCTGTGATCAACCAGCAGCCATTTTGTCTTTCGAAAACTTTAAACTTTTCTTGTAAACACATGTTCTTTCGCAAAGCACTTCTCAAATCAAATGCAAGTGCCCATGTCATGATGCAGGATGCACATGTAACTTCGTATCAAACATGTAACGCACACACACTTTACATATCAAGTACAAAGTCCTGAACCTCTATCACATCCTACTCGTGTCATTTCATGTCCTTTCGTATTACGAAATCATCTTGAGTTCACACTGAAGCTGGCTCGTTCATACTTCCTCAAACACACCCTTTTCGTACCATTTTGTGCTCTTTCATATTGCTAACTCACTTTGAATTCATACCTAACTTTACTCAATCACACTTAATGTTTACAACTCAAGCACACTTTCAAAACACTTGTAATTTATGAGCAATAGAAGAGAATAAAGGTATCTCACACACATCTTACATATCAAGTATACGGTCTTGCACCTCAAACACTCCCTGTTTGTATCTTTCTAAGTTCGTTCGTCTCACTAATTCACTTGGGATTCAATCTTACTCTTAATTAGTCGAAATTACCATCTATACCTCAATTACACCTTAAATACCCTTGCATTTTATGTTCAAAAGAAGTGTATTGAGTTATTACACATACATAGAGCTCCTAAAGGGTCAAAAAGACTTCCAGTACACTTGGAACGCCACATGAGGCGCCTAAAGTGACATAAAGCGCCTATACTAGGCGTTTGAAGTGTTCAGGGATGTGCCGTAGACATTGATTGCCTACATGAAGCGCCTAATGTGACATTGAATGCTACATTAGGCGCCTAATGTGACTTGAAGCGCCTAATGTAGGTGTTCGAAGTGTTCTGACGGTTCTAAAATGCAGTTTTTCTGTACGGGATGCTTCAGGACACATTGAACACTACATTAGGCGCCTAATGTGACTTGAAGTGCCTAATGTAGGTGTTCAAAGTGGTCTGACGGTTCTAAACTACAGTTTTTCTGCAGTAACTTCCACCCAACACCTTTCTTCTTCAACCCTTTCATGTTCAACCCTTCAAGGTCCATCTTAGCTCCTGGATTCATCATGCTTAACACACAACTAACATGATTTTATTCTTAAACAAGTAAACTAGTATCCACCCTAAACCTTCTGTCACCCACAACCTTCAATAGATATCTTCAAACCTTTCAACGCAACAAGTCTTACAACAATGTTAACATTCATCCTTCCACTCCCTGCAACACACTCAAAGCATCTAAGGTGTAATCACCAAACTTAAGAACTTACACAAGGACAATGAACACATCATGTATAACACTCTTGTGGGCATATTTAACAACAAAGATCACAACATAATTATTTTCAGATATTGGCCCAAAGAACATAACTTTACTCAACAACAACAACAATTACACATATAATAAAGCATTTAGCATAGACAAGTCAAAACTACTAATGTGTGATCCAAGTTTTCTCTTTGTAAGATCATAGGGCCTAAGGTAACAAAATTTGCATAAAGCGTATAGAAAGATTACTTGCCTTGGAATCTAAATGCGTCTACGAGTGTACTGCGGAATTCCGGTAAAGATTGAACCTAGATTGGCCGTTCTCCCTCCCTTTTCTTCTTCTCTTCTTCTTCTTTCTCCTTTCTCCTTCTCTTTCCTCTCTAGGCATTTCCCCTCTCTTTTGGCCTTGTAACCGTTGGCACCATAGTGTAAGGGGAGTTATACTAGATTTTGTAACTCCTCCATCATTTAAGTGGGGAGGGCGTTTTGGGTATTTTAGCCTAATTTTCCTTAATTCAGCTTTTTGATTATTTTCCACCTATATTTTATTCAATTATGCCTCATAAATCTATACAATTAATGATTTATACTTTAAGTTGCTTCTTAATTATTTAATGTCGGACCCAAAAGTTGCGGTGTATGACATTCAACCCCCTTACAAAAAGTTTCGTCCTCGAAACTTGCGTACCGTAGTTACAACGTTGAGGATACTTCCCTCGCATTTGTTCTTCGAGCTCTTAAATGGCCTCACGTTCCAGGTGTTTGCTCCACTTGACATTCACATAAGGGATCACCTGCTTCTTCAACACTGGGTCCTTTCGATTTACGATTTCATGGGTATCTCTCCGTAAGTAACGTCGTCGTTGAGTTTCAAAGGTCGTGTTTCAAGCACATGGCTTGAATTCGTCATGTACTTTCTTAACTATGATACGTGAAATACGTTATAGACTTGCGCCAATACCATGGGTGATGCCAAATCTCCCACTTCCTCATGTATCTCGTAAGGATGAATAAAACGGGCTTAACTTGCCTTTGATTCCAAATCTCACAATACCCTTCGTAGGTGATACTTTTAAACAAACATTTTCACCTACGTTACACTCCAAAGGCCTTCGTTTAGAATCCGTCTAACTTTTGTTGCGGTCCTGAGCCGACTTGAGTCTCTCTCGAGTGATTCTCGCACTTCCTAATGTCTTCTCGAGTCGTTCATGTTCGGTGATGGTCCTCCCACCGAGTTCATCCCAATAAACCAGAGAGCTACACTTCCTTCCATACAAATCTTCAAAAGGAGCCATATCAATTGCACTGTGGTGACTGTTATTATGATAGAACTCCATTAACTTCACCATTACATCCCCAACTCCTTTTGAAATCTAGGACACCAGCCTTTTAACATATCTTTTAGGGTATGCGTAGTCTGTTGAGACTGTTCATGTCTGAGGGTGATAGGATGTGCTCATCCTTAACTCCTTACCCAGGGCTCTCTAGAATACTATCCAGAGTTTGGAAGTGAACTGTTGATCTCGGTCAGACACTTTACTTATTGGAACACCCTGTAGGCTGACAATGTTGTCCATATCTAAACTTACCAACTTCCGAGAAATACTTCCCTCGAGACTGATAGAAAATGTGCAGATTGGTCGATCGATCCACAATCACCAAAATCATGTTATATCCACTTCTTGTTTTCGGTAATCAACCACAAAGTCCATAGTAATAAGTTCCTATCTCTACCCTGGAAGCTCCAACGGTATCACTAATCCACTAGGTTCTTGGTGTTCAGTCTCAACTTACTGACACACCAGACCTCTCCCAATGAACTCCACAATGTGTCTCTTCATCTTACACCACCAACAATATTGTTAGCGATCCTTGTACACTCTGGTGCTACCATGATTTATTGATAACCTTGAGTTGTAAGCCCCCCTTGCAAAATTTCTTTTCTTAGCTCATCTAAATCATGTACACACATTTTTCATCTAACATAAGTTCCCGTCCACCTGGGTCTGAAATCTATCAATCTAACTATACCTCAGTTTCCCAGCAATATCACCCACAGTCTTATTCTTCTTTTGAGCTTCTTTCAACCAATCCATCAAACTCGGGGTGACAATCAATGATGCGAAAACATTACTATAGAATCAACAGAAACCAAGTTAAATTCTTATATTTCTCTCTCAAGTGGTGACTGTCGCGCATGGTTAGATTTTCCGTTTAATACATTGGCCACTTTATTAGCTTTTCCTGGATGGTAATTAATGGTTAAGCCGCAGTCCTTTTGTAGTTCCAACCCTCTTAGCTGTCTCATGCTTAGCTGTCCTGAGGCATATGCGATAACTCGTTCGTATTGCATCAAAACACAGTCTACAAGTGAAGTATCAACTAAACTCAATTTGGATGGACAGTCATAACTTACGCTACAGTTTACGTACCTAGAATGTTTTTTTTGACACATCACTACATATCACAACCCATCAGTACCAGAAGGTTGAGCCAATACTGGAGCTATGGTTACCTCCTCTTAAGCTCTGTAAAGCTTTTCTAGCATTCTGCCGTCCACTCAAACTTGGACTTCTTTTGAGTAAGGAAATTGAGGAACATCGCTATTGTCGAGAATCCCTGGACAAACTTCCTATAATAACTAGATAGACCCAAGAATCTCCGACTTCGATGTCATTCATAGATCTAGACCACTTGGTAATAAGTTCAACTTCCTTCAAATCAACAGAAATCCCTTTGAAAGGTTATATCTTCCATCACAGGATTCTTAACTGTCACTTGTTTTAATCGATAGTCAATGTTGATGTGAAATCATAATTTGATCTTGGATGCTTGGACACAGTACGAAATCTCCAACTATTCTGGTGAACCACAAAGGCGCTTAACAAATCTCATTGCCACAAAAGAGGGGTTCACGCCGCTATTAAAAGAACATTGGTGAATATCTCCTTCACTAAAATTGTACCTCATACCACATCGGCGACTTCCAAATATTCATGGCAATCGTGACATTGACGCGGACATTCGTCTTCGGCTGCTGAGCCGTTTCCCCTAGAGCATTCTTTCTCATCTCTGGACAATCTCTACCGAGATGACCCACCTGTCCGCATCGATAACACACTCTTACCAACTTCCCACATTGACCATCATGGCTCTTATTGCAATGCGGAAAACTCCTACAGCCTAATTTACATCTGAGTTCTATGATGGGGGTCTCTAAAATTTTCCCGACCGGACATCTCTTCTGAATCTTGATCCAAACGTCTTGCCCTGCCACTAACTCAATCTCTTCTCTTAGCCTCTTACCTTTGTTAGAGTATCCTGCATCGACCTCTCTTGCCAACACTCTACGGAATCACTCTCGACGCAGAGGCACGCATCCATCATGTCCTCGTTGGTTCTCATACATGCGCTTACAATTACTGACTGAATTCTTGAGTCCAAACCTCGCACGAACTTTGTCATCTTTAAGCGATTATCAGGCACAATCGCAGGAGCGAACTTACCCAAAGCATGGACATGGTCGGCATACTCCGACATTATCATCTGACCCTGTTTTAGCCTGTCGAATGCCCTTATCTTGCCTAAGCTTGCTGTCTCGGCACGTAATACTTCAGAAAGCCATCACAAAATTATGTCCAAGAGATCGACGGGGTCCAAAATTTAAACTTATTATAAAAAGTTAAATGATATACGCGCTCGCACACACCCAGCCCAAATCATACTTAGACTCTAGATAATCAATCACTTATACTTAAGGATCAAACTTAAGGGAAAATCACATCTTAATTTGCTATAAGATCATGAACCTAAGTTTCCGAGATAGATTTGAAGCCTAGGCTCTGATACCACCTGTAGCGCCCTGGCCCGATACTAGACATCGGTACGAGTGCACCCGCCGTAGCCTACTACAAGAACTACGAAGTCTCAAAGCAGATCAAGCACACGTCATTTATGACGTAAGATAAATCAGCGGAAACGACGTAGAATTAAAACTTCAATAATAATAATCTCCCAAATGAAACACAGCGGAAATAAAACGTGTCAGGAAGAGTGTCTAAAGTATCCTTCACTACAAAGTTTTAACAGTGAATTCCTCAACTAAAGGATAAGGACTGTAAACATGTCCATTTTAGTGACTATCGCCCCAATGAGCCCACTCGCCGATATCTTCTACAAAAATCATCTTGTACTTTGGCTCACCTGAAAAGCAGATAGAGTGATTGTTCTTAGCCAAAACATCGCCAGCAAGTAACCCGTCTATACACCTTACGGGATCACACACGACGAGTCACCAGTATATAAATCAATGCCCAAAATAAGGTGCTCGGGTTGTAAATAACATCTTTATAACAAGTCATCAAATCCATATATGCCACATAATTAACACACAAAATGAAACCAACACATGTAGAGCCAAATATACTACATAGACAGAACACATGCTAGTAACATTTCTTGCATGACAAATCTTATGCTTCGTGTAACATGATGCATGTACTTCTTCAAAACCACACACAACACCCATGCATAGGTCTTCTTTCGTAAACATGTCATGCGTGTCATTTCACAAAACTTTTCATAATACTTCTTATCATATTCTTCGCGTAGCAGAACTTTATACCCTGTGGGTGATTAGGCCACAGCAAACAGAACTTTATACCCCGTGCTGAAAGGTCCACGGCCCCATTACATATAACTTTATACCCCATGCTGAAAGGTCCACGGCCCCGTTACATATATCATATATCCGTGCTGAAAGGTCCACAGCTCCATAAAATAACTTTATTCTCCGTGCTGATAGGTCCACGGCCCCATAAAATAACTTTATTTTCCGTGCTGATAGGTCCACGGCCCCATAAAATACTTTATATACCCTGCTGTTGATCCACAGATCACGCTTTTATACCCTGCTTTCGCAGGCGTGACTTTTATACCCTGTGATCAACCAGCATCCATTTTGTCTTTCGAACACTTTAAACTTTTCTTGTAAACACATGTTCTTTCGCAAAGCACTTCTCAAATCAAATGTAAGTGCCCATGTCATGATGCAGGATGCACATGTAACTTCGTATCAAACATGTAACGCACACACACTTTACATATCAAGTATAAAGTCCTGAACCTCTATCACATCCTACTCGTGTCATTTCATGTCCTTTCGTATTACGAAATCATCTCAAGTTCACACTGAAGCTGGCTCGTTCATACTTCCTCAAACACACCCTTTTCGTACCATTTTGTGCTCTTTCATATTGCGAACTCACTTTGAATTCATACCTAACTTTACTCAATCATACTTAATGTTTACAACTCAAGCACACATTCAAAACACTTGTAATTTATGAGCAACAGAAGAGAATAAAGGTATCTCACACACATCTTACATATCAAGTATACGGTCTTGCACCTCAAACACCCCCTGTTTGTATCTTTCTAAGTTCGTTCGTCTCACTAATTCACTTGGGATTCAATCTTACTCTTACTTAGTCGAACTTACCATCTATACCTCAATTACACCTTAAATACCCTTGCATTTTATGTTCAAAAGAACTGTATTGAGTTACTACACATACATAGAGCGCCTAAAGGGTCAAAAAGACTTCCAGTACACTTGGAACGCCACATGAGGTGCCTAAAGTGACATAAAGCGCATATACTAGGCGTTTGAAGTGTTCAGGGATGTGCCGTAGACATTGATTGCCTACATGAAGCGCCTAATGTGACATTGAACGCTACATTAGGCGCCTAATGTGACTTGAAGCGCCTAATGTAGGTGTTCGAAGTGTTCTGACGGTTCTAAAATGCAGTTTTTCTGTACGGGAATGCTTCAGGACACATTGAACGCTACATTAGGCGCCTAATGTGACTTGAAGCGCCTAATGTAGGTGTTCGAAGTGTTCTGACGGTTCTAAACTGCAGTTTTTCTGCAGTAACTTCCACCCAACACCTTTCTTCTTCAACCCTTTCATGTTCAACCCTTCAAGGTCCATCTTAGCTCCTGGATTCATCATGCTTAACACACAACTAACATGATTTGATTCTTAAACAAGTAAACTAGTATCCACCCTAAACCTTCTGTCACCCACAACCTTCAATAGATATCTTAAAACATTTCAACGCAACAAGTCTTACAACAATGTTAACATTCATCCTTCCACTCCCAGCAACACACTCAAAGCATCTAAGGTGTAATCACCAAACTTAAGAACTTACACAAGGACAATGAACACATCATGTATGACACTCTTGTGGGCATATTTAACAACAAAGATCACAACATTATTATTTTTAGATATTGGTCCAAAGAACATAACTTTACTCAACAACAACGACGATTACACATATAATAAAGCATTTAGCATAGACAAGTCAAAACTACTAATGTGTGATCCAAGTTTTCTCTTTGTAAGATCATAGGGCCTAAGGTAACAAAATTTGCATAAAGCGTATAAAAAGATTACTTGCCTTGGAATCTAAATGCGCCTACGAGTGTACTGCGGAATTCCGGTAAGGATTGAACCTAGATTGGCCGTTCTCCCTCCCTTTTCTTCTTCTCTCTTCTTCTTCTTTTTCCTTTCTCCTTCGCTTTCCTCTCTAGGCATTTTCCCCTCTCTTTTGACCTTGTAACCGTTGGCACCATAGTGTAAGGGGAGTTATACTAGATTTTGTAACTCCTCCATCATTTAAGTGGGGAGGGCGTTTTGGGTATTTTAGCCTAATTTTCCTTAATTCAGCTTTTTGATTATTTTTTACTTATATTTTATTCAATTATGCCTCATAAATCTGTACAATTAATCATTTATACTTTAAGTTGCTTCCTAATTATTTAATGTCGGACCCAAAGTTGTGGGGTATGACACTATCCCACTGAAAGCATCTAGTCACACGATCCCAACACGAGTCCTGAGCCCGACTCACTCTCCGCAGCTCGCACGATTTGTCGTATCCTCTATAAGGATATACTCAAAGTCCTTCTCACCTGTGGAGAAGAGGTAGGGGGACGAGTGATGGGAGTCAATCGTAGATTACTTGTCTCTCCCGAAAGAGGACTGTCACATACTGAGTCGGATAAACAGATAAAGCATGTAAAGCAGAAACAGATAAATAAAAAAAAGCAATAAAGCATAAATAAAGAACTAGCACATACCCGACGCGATTCGTATCCAACATATAGCACTGAAAACAACTTAATAACAAGAATCATCGATAATCACAACAATAACAATACAATGCGCAACTTCATGATACATGCTCTTTCATCACTATGCCACAGACGCAGTCATTTAATATCACACGTAATGCTCTTCTTTTTCTATGATATGCTATGCATGTCCCGGGTCCTATTAGGTAAAAGTAACTGTTATTACCAAACACCCATCACACGCCTCGTCAGGCAACATGTCCTATAGGACCACATGGCTCATAGGCCAAATGCAATGCTCGTGCCATGAATGCTTCACACTTTCACACTTCTGCTTCTCCTATGTTGCATGCTCCGTTCTATGTTACATATTACCTATATTGCGTAGTTACCTTATGTTGCGTGGGGTTCATTACTATATTTTATCTTCTACCGTTATTTTATCTTTCTAGACTTTATTTTAGTTTTCTACAATTTATTTTATTTTTTCCTAGGCTTTCAAGCACTTAAATCTTTATTTAAATATTTTTGTCTTCCCCTACTATTTTTATTTCTTTTATCTTAATTTATTTAATTGGGTTATAAATTTTCTCTTATTTTAAAGCATAGTTAATATTAGATTAATTAATTATATAAAATATATAAATTTCATTTTCTTTTCGGCTCTCAGCTTGTTAATTTAATATTTATTTATTTATTTATTTTTGAATTCGTAATTTTAGTAATTATTAAATAATCTGCATATAAATTGATTTTCTTTTTTTCTTTTCTATATTTGTTTTTTAGTTTATTATAAAAGAAAATTATTCAGGCCCTAATCATTTTCTTCTCCTGGCCCTTTTCTCTTCGACCTGGCCCTCATACACAGCAGGCCCGCTGGCAAGCGCAGCCCACTGGCCTACTGGCCTGCCAGGCGCTAATACACTTTTCCCTTTTTTTGATTTCCATTAGCTTTTGGGCTGGCCTACTGGCAGAGGCTGGCCTGTTAAGGGCTGGCCGGCCGCCACGCCGCCGTGCTTCTTTTTTTTATATTCTGCAGATTCCTGGCCAACATTGCTGGCCCTGCAGTCGAAGCAGGGCCGGCCTACCACCCTTTATTTATTTTTTTTTCTTTCATTCTTTAATTTATTAAATCCTAATTTCATTCAAAAATTCATAACTTCTTCGTTTTTAAACACCGATCTACCCCAAACTAATTCCAATGGATTTCTTTTAACGTCCCAACCCACTGACACTGCCATGTCAGTGCGTGACTTGCATGCACCGCTCAGGGACACGTGTGGGCCTCAACGCACCCGCCCTCTACAACCGCGCCTATGCTACATGTGTCGCCATCACCCATATTTTTCGATGCCTTGAACCCATTCCAACCTATTTCTGTACTATGTGATCTATATCTAAGGCCATAATGCAATTTTCATGCCAAAAGATAAAGATCCACGTATAAAAACATAAAGGACTAACACATGCAACTCAAATAAAACCAACCCGATATGCGAGAAATTCAAGGCAATCCGAATAGGGGATGGTAACCTATCTCTTGAATATAAACTCACTGACAAACCGATGTTGGATTTGATGTGGGTTGGCCAACTTTCCTTCCTATTTCTCTTTCTTCTTCCTTCTCTCTCTTCTCTTTTTCTTTCCTCTTTTCTTCTCTCCTCACTGTCGCTCCCTCTCTCTGCCTGCCTCACAGTTGCCACCTTTTTTGAATTGTTGTTGCAGCTGAATGGCTGCTGGAATAAGGGGTTTGAGGAAATTTAATTAGGAAGGGGGGAAAATTTGGGGAGTGGGGGAGGAAGTTATGGGTTAGTGGGGAGGGATTTAGGGTAATGGGTAGTTAATTTAGGAATGAGTTTATTAATTTTTTTTTAATATGGATGGTTACAAACATCCTACCCCTTATGAAAAGTTTCATCCTCGAAACTTGCATACTTTATTCGAGAGGTGCGGATAGCGGCTCGCGTATCTGCTCCTCAAGCTACAAGGTTGTTTCTGCGCTCTGTATGATTAGACCACTGAACCTTGACATATGGAATTACCCTGTATCTCAGCACCTGATCCTTTTGATCAACTAGTCTGACTTAGGTCTCCTCGTATGTAGCAGCATCGCTTCTCACTTCAGCGGCCATGCCTCAAGTATGTGACTAGAGTCTTAAACATACCTCTGGCAGCTGCGAGACATGGAAGACTTGTGCACCTACGCTAATGCCGGAGGTAAAGCAAGTATGTAGCTAATGTGCTGATCTCTCTGAGTATCTCATACAGTCCCATGTATCGATGACTCAATTTACCCTTTATCAAACTCATCACACCATTGGTCGAAGACACTTCAAGTATACCTTCTCCCTACTGCAAACTCTAAAATCTCCCCTAGGGCCACCTTCAAGGATGTTTAGAATCTCGATGTTATCTCGGATCTTGATTGATATGATTGCTTACTGGTACACCATGCAAACTGACTACATATCAACATACAATGTCACCAATTTCTCCATCGTGGCCTCACTAGTCCATCGGTAGAAAGTGTGCGGACTTTGTCAACTGGTCGATTATCACCCATATAACATCATTGGCCGCGTTCTCATCTTAGGGAGCCCTGCCACAAAATCTATCGTGATATGCTTCCACTTCTATTCTTGTATCTCGCCTTTACCTACTGGCACAAAAGGCAATCTTTCAACAAATCTACAATATGCTCTTCATACCACTCCACCAATAGTTCTTCTTCAGGTCGTTGTACATCTTTGTAGAGCCCATATGAATCGACATCTTAGAATGGTATGGCCTCCTTCAATAACTCTTTCCTCAGGTCATCATTGTCCGGTACACCATAGTCTCCCCTGATACCATAGACTGTCATCATTATGTATCTGAAACCCGACAACTTGGCTAGTCATCATCTTCTCCCAGATCTCTCTGAGTGTTGTATCCTCCTTCTGAGCCTCCTTGATCTGCTCAATCAGTGAAGATGTAATGACCAATGCTGCCAGAACATTCATCGTGGAATCTACAGTATCAAGATCAAACTCGGCAATTTTCCTCTCTAACGGTGTCTGTCGGGCATGGCCTGACTTTCTTATCAGTGCATCAGCAACTCGGTTGGCCTTCCGCGGATGGTAGCTGATGGTCAGATCATAGTCCTTCAGCAGCTCTAACCATCTTCTCTTACGCATATTCAGCTTTTTCTGAGTGAACAAATACTTCAGACTCTTGTGATTGGTGAACACTTCGCACTTCTCTCCGTATAAATAATGCCGCTAAATCTTAAGTGCAAAGACCACCACAGCTAACTCAAGGTCATGAGTCGGGTAGTTCTTCTCATAGGGCTTTAGCTGTCGTGAGGCGTAGACAATAACTCTACCTCCTTTCATCAAAACGCACCCCAAAACAAAGGAGTTAGACAACTATCGGAACATGCATAAGTTTGAAATCAAAACCATTTATATGTATCTAGTCCATTCTTTGACGCGTCTCTATAGATGACGAATCCATCTGAACTGTAGGGTTGCACCAAAACATGAGCATGTTGAGAAATAATTTGGATAATTTTCAAAGTCATGATTTTAAGTGGTGAATACTTAAAAATGTCACACATAGTGATATGTGATTAAAAGTTGAAAAAAGTTGAAAAAGTTGAAAAAGTTGACATCGATCTCTCAGGTTGTTGCACATCGATCGATCTATGTAAGACAGAAAAGTTTAAGACCTTTCTGTGAGACGTCGATCTCTAAACCTGAGACACGTCGATCGATCGATGTACATCGAACCCTCACTTCGATCGATCAATGTAGGTCAGAGGCAAACTCTGAAACTTTCTGTGAGATATCGATCTTTGAAGCTGATGCACTTCGATCGATCGATGTCTAGGGTTTTTAGGAATATTTTTCTAAAATGTGTTAAAGTGATTGTTTTCATTTGTATATGATTTATATATGTTCATTATGTGATTATTATGTGTTTTGGTGATTATTATTGTCTTGTGATTAACATGCCTTGGAAGTTTCTACAACTTACCTAAAAGGACAAAATTGGTATTTTGAGTTTTGTAGGAACATCACATGATGAAAATGTTTCAAGGATGTATTCTCATCCTATTTATCATGACAAAGGTGGAATTGTGATTATTTCTGACCATCGGGAGCATTTCTGAAGTTTTCTCACACCAGGGGTATTTTGGTCACTTCACCCCCAAGGGTATTTTTGGTATTTTCACTCGAGGAATCTCTTGAGCATATTATTATCTTCATTCTGAAGCTGTGTTATTATTATTTTGAAGATAATATGGTGATCTTATATCTTATTCTCTCAACCGATGATATTATTGACTATAGCTGGATATGTGACGATTTGAGATGTCACATTATATTTTTTTTCTCGAAGTCCCTCTTATATATGTTACAAGAGAACATTTATCATCATTATTCAGAGATATTAAAGTTGTCAAAGGTATGGAAAAGTTCTTCACATATAAGAAGAAATATTGGGGAATTTCGTGTTACACGTCGACATAATCTTGTCAATTGGTATCTATTTATTTCTTCTTCAAAAATTTGAGTTGCTACACATATTGGTATGCTCCCTAAACACTGTGTTTATCAAATCTATGAAAGCGTCTGGTGCATTAGTCAATCCAAACAGAATCACCAGAAACTTGTAGTGGTCGTATCAGGTGCGAAAAGCAGTCTTTGCCACATCTTTTGCCTTGATCCTCAACTGATTGTATCCGGATCGAAGTTCAATCTTTGAGAACACCTTTGCACCCTGTATAGATGTGACACGGTGTGATTAAAATTGAAATTCATCTCTTAAATCAATGTTACTGCAATTAACATTTACCTTAAGCTAGTCGAACAGGTGCTCGATCTGAGGTAGGGGATACTTGTTCTTGATGGTGATTTTGCTGATCTCTCGGTAATCTATGCACAAGCGCATGCTCCTATCTTTCTTCTTAACAAACAGAACAAGATCTCCCCATGGAGATACGCTTGGGCGAATGAACTTGTGATCCAGTAACTCTTGTAGCTGCTCTTTCAGTTCTTTAAGTTCTACTAGAGCCATGCGGTAACGTGCATTCGAGATGGGTTCAGCTCCATGAATCAGATTATTATCAAAATCTACTTCTTGACTCGGCAGTAATCCTGGAAATTCATCCAGAAGGACATCTTTGCACTTGTTCACCACAGGAATCATATCAAGAGATGGCACCTGCTGTTCTGCCCCAGTGCATAAACCAATAATCATTCGCCACCTTTTCTCAATGCCTGATAAGCTTGCGTCGCTGTTAGGTATCTCTTCCTAGGTACCTTTTCCAAATTAGGGTTCCCCTGCAAAACAATCTCTTGCATGTTCGGGCCCCTTATGCTCACCTGTTTCTGCCTGCAGTCGATGGTAGCATGGTACTTAGTCAGAAAATCTATGCCAGAATGACATCAAAGTCCTTTACTTTATCGGGATCAATGTCGTTGTAAACTCCTGCTCATCAATCTCCAACTTGCATCCTCTATAATGCTGATGAGACACGATCACCTATTTGCCTGCCGTCTAAACTCGGAACGGGGTCTCTAGCCAATCGAGTGAAATGTCCAGGTTCTTAACGAACCTTCTGGCAATAAAAGAGTCGCTGACGCCACTATCAAATAGGACGTTGGCGGGTACTTTATTTATCAAGATCGCACCTAGCATGTTTTAGGTAAATCACACAGAAAACACATGTAGGAAAACGCTTTAATTTAAAGGATAATTTAAACAATGCAAAATTTAAATATACCTGTCACGACGTTGCCAGCATTTTCGACGTTGTTGTTCGTCATCACACAAACACGGGCATTTGTCTTTGGCCTCCCTCTCTGCTGATCCCCCTGAGGCCCCTGTCTTGCCGCATCGAAAACAGAGATTCATCTTCTTCCAACACTCGCTTGGATGAGTACATCCACAATAAGTACATGGCAGTGCTGGCCCAGTGTTCCTCGATGGCTGCTGTGGACCAATCGGCTAACACCGGGGCACCTTCACCCAGCGCCTGGCTCTCCCCGAGCTGGAATCCTCACAGTGCCTCTTGACCCTATTTTCCTCTGCGACCCTCTCTATGTCTCCCTCCCCCTATCTGCATGCCTTCAATAACTTTTTAAAAGTCCTGGCCCTGGCATAGACGATCGCAGTATGGATCCTGGAGTTCAAACCAGTCTTAAACTTCAATATTTTAGCTTCTCATCAGTCATGGTAGATGGCACAAACTTGCCCAGTGCATGGAAATGGTCGGTGTACTCCGCCACTGACATAGAGCCTTGCGTCAATGCCTGAAACTCCACTATCCTCTTAAGTGTGACACTGTCTGGAATGTAAAACTTCTTGAACTCTTCTCTGAATTGAGCCTAAGTGATCAGTGGTGGTGGGTGCACCTCTACACTGTGCCACCACTCCTCTATGTCCCCTGTCAGAAATGGCACCACAACCTCCACTCTCAAGTCCTCTGGTACCTGCAACAGTCAGAGATGATCGGATATCTCCTAGAGCCAAATCTCCACCTCTTCTGGTCCCAGAGTCCCTCTAAATGTCAGGGCTCTAGAATTCTGCATCTCCTTATAGAAGAATTAGAGACCGGGAGGGGGTGGCGATGGTGGCACCTGCTGCTGATTAATGTGTTGCTGCTGTTACGCCACAATGTCAGCCAGAGTGGCCATAGCGTCGGTCAATGCTTGGGGTATGGCCCCCTAACTCTGATCGTCACCTCCGTTCCCGCCGTTTCCTTGTGGATCACGTCTTGGCGGCATCTTTCCTGTAAATTTTGCAACAGTACAACAACTTCGTTAGTCCAGCAAAGTTTAAGGGGTAATTTGGGAAACTCTGTCCCTTTCGGAATTCATGCCAAAAGTTAAGGGCAGAAAGGTAAATTAGTAAATAAAAGGATTGCTCACCCTTGACCCTATAAACCGGTCATATCTTAATTCTAAGATCATCACTTAACCCTATTTGGTTGTTTAAGGGTAAAATCGTTATTTTAGGAAGAAGATCATAGCTTACATCTAAGTGATCTAGTTAATCCTATGTTTCCGACCCGGATCTGAAGCCGCGACTCTGATACCACCAGTAACGCCTCGGTCCCAAACCCTAGCATCGAGAACGGTGCACCCGCCGTAGCCTGCTATAGAAATAAGAGGGTTTGAGTGATTTCAAAATAAGAAATTTGAATGCATATATATATATATATATTATATATAATATATATATATATATATAAACGTGCATAAATGTGTACATGTCTGCATGATAACTTGCCATTACTTGCCTTATTTAGCTTATATATTATGTTGCCGTACTAACGAGCCATAAAGCATTAAAGCTTACAACATATGGCAAACATTTGTTGTGTTTATGCTACTTTCAGGTGCCACCATTAATGAACTAAATTAGTTCATTAAGTGAAGTACTTAGTTTAATAAACTAAGTAGTTCATTAAAGGAAGATTCATTTGCAAAATGCTCAAAGGCAACAAGGATAAAGAAGGAAAGTCTTCTCCTCCTCTCCATCTTAAATGAACACGCCATATATATAAATACACTATATATTTCAGATTTTTTAAATAAAGGCACATACACATATATTCCAACGTACTATCGACACGTTATATATCTTACGTACGTACGTTAACGTCACACCACTGTACTTAACTCATATTTATGAGTACATTCAGGTCTTATATCATATGATAAGATATGGTGATGACAAATTAAATACGACACGATAAAAGGTTCTAAACCGAAATTTGTCGTATCGGGCGAATACCGAAACTTCGCCAACGTGTCACGTACTTGCCATAAATAAATGGCCAGCCCATATACATCAAAAATTGATGAAAATTTCGTGCTACACATGGTATGATCAGCCAAAATACTCTCCATGTTGGCACACACAAATCATCCCACATTTAGGCCAAAATGTGAAGATTCCAATTTTAATTTTGTCACATCTTAATGGTACCACTTTAAACCAGCCAAGTGCTGAGATTTTAAGTATATATTATATATTATGTATAACATAATATATAACATGTGCAAAAGTTGGAATTTAAATTAGAGAAAAATCGGGTAATCGATAAATATCGAAAATTCGGTTTTCTACGCACATAACATGGAACGTTTTTCTTGAACATCATGTGACACGTATCTAGACCCTTTTTACATATGATATACATCTTGAAGTGTTCTAGAAAATTAAATTAAGGGCTGATTGGAATATTACATGTGTATATTATTAAATGTGCACTATTTTACAAAGTTAACAAAAATAAATTTCAGCACATGTATATACATCTTCCAACGCACATACAGCTGAGATGGATCACATGTGGAGCCTTGTTGGCATATTGATTGGTCAAGGATCAATCATACAATGTTGATGAATCAAAGAGAGAAGCTACAAAAGGTAAGTATTCAACATATATCTCTCTTATGTCACATGCTGAAAATTTCAGCATACTAACATTATCATGGCCGAATTTTACATGTTTAATGTGACATATCTTATCATCTTTTATTAGGTGACAAATTGGAAGAAGATATGGTAATGTTTTGAATGTAATTTAAATAAATAAAAGGGGATATTCTACATATCACATGCTGAAAATTTTTTAGCATGTGTGCAAAGGGGGATGGACGAATTCTAAGCCTACTTTGTGTCCAAATTCATTTCTCAATTGTTAGCAAGACTTACCATGTATTGTTGATTCATTTTTATGCTGAAAAATCAAAGAATAATGGGTATTATTTTGAAGGAAATGGAAGGTTGCACATGCTGAAAAATTCAGCATGGCAAGAAGGGTCTTGGCCGATTTTTAGGCATGAAAGGGGAAGAATTTTTGGTCTTACAATTTGTGATTAAATATTTGACTTATGGTATGATTTTATGATTGATATTGGCACATGTTTAAATTGTTTTAATCTCAGATTTTTCCATGTCATCATGTTGACAACATTGAGCCAATAAAGAGGTGCCAAGTAAGCAAAGACTAAATGATGATCCAATAGAATGATGCCAAGCAAGCAAGGCATTGTCACAATGATGTCTTACACTCTCTCAAGCACTTAAAAGGAAATTTTAAGAGGGGAGAAGGCTCCTAGGGGACGGCTTCCACAATTAAAAAGAAGAAGAGGAGAGCAAACAAAATAACAACAAGCATTGCATTCTAAAGAGATCAAATAGCCAAGCTCTTCTTCTCCTACATCTTCTTTCTTTCTCTTTTCTTGTAAAGCCTATTGTATTCATATTCTTTCAATCTTGAATAGGCTTCATATAAACCACCATTCATTCATCTTTGTAAAAGATTGATCAAGGTGTGATCAATCTTCATTCTAGCAAGGTGGTGGTGTTCGTGCAAATTGTACTAGCAATACAAGGTTTGTAAAGGGTTGGAGTTAAGGTGTAACTCTATCAAACCTGTGGTAAGGTTGTTGTGTGTGTGAATAGTGTGAACCAAGGAAGGTGTTCCTTGAAGACTGGACTAGGTTGTTTATAACCAAACCAGTATAAAAATCTCGGTGCAATTTACTTTCAGCATTTACTTTTCAGTTTCTGCACTGTTTATACGTTTGTTCACGTTCGTAAAAATAGTAAACGAATTTCAAAAATTACAAAAATTTCCAGAAACATACCTACACGTTCTAGGGTTAATTTGGCACAAGTTTCAACCCTTTTGGACAAGTATAAGTCAATCAAACATCAAAAGTTCTGAGACTAGTGCAGTCTGATTCTCAGACTTGCAAAGGTTGAGAATTTGATTGTATTTGACCTACTTTCCAAAAGAATTTTCCAAAACTGTTTCAACCCATTACAATATAGTATATAAAAAGTTAGTGGTCAAATTCTCAGATCATTTGGACGTTTACACAAATAGGAATTAATTTTGCAAAACCATCTACCATTTCTGGCAGATTTGCACAATCTGAGTACCAACGGTTTTTGAAGGGTTTAAAGGTTGAATTTTAATTTGAAATTTTTAGGGGACCCTCATAACATCTGAGGCTAAGTTCTCTCACAATTTCATAATTTTTGGAGACTTCTAACCTAGTTTTAAAAACGTTTTAAAACAGGTCCTGAAAACAGAATCTGTTTTCAGAACTTGAATTGGTTAGGTTTCAAAAATTTTAAAAACCATATTTTCCGCACCATCTATTCAACCCCCCCCCCCTTCTAGTGGTGCCTTGCAGATCCTACAAGTGGTATCAGAGCGCAGGAATACTCACTACAAGGAATCCAACGATTCAGTGAGATGGCATCCACAAATCTCAAAACCGAACAAGAAGGTATGTCGAGCCAAAGGCCTCCACTCTTTGACGGTGAGTCCTTTATTCAATGGAAACTTAGGATGAAACTTTTTCTTATGGCTATAGATATAAATCTTTGGTCAATAATTGAAGATGGTCCATATGTCCCATCTAAGTCATCCACTGTAGACGGAGTCACACTAGAAGTCGTTAAAACTAGACAAGACTATACTAGTGAAGATAAAAAGAAACTTAGTATGAATG
>AP025046.1:22660558-22770918 GCA_036186865.1 Eustoma russellianum
TATAAAGAAATAAGTTAAGGATTGAACCCTATGAAGACGAGATCATCTTGTAGGATTCTAGTGACGACTAAGTTGAATTGTACTAGAGAACACGTGTTCTGAAAATACGTACTATTTATGGGATTAGTTTCGTGAATAAGATGTTTTAGTTAGGATTGTAGTAGACATAAACATTGATTATAGAGGGTTGATGATAATAGCAGATAAGAGTTTCATATATACTGACAATTAGGTTGTGGAACCATCCAGCATGGTGATAGCACCCTTAAGCTTGATTCTAGAGTTATAAAAAGATTAATTCATGATTTTAACAAGCAGAGGACAAAGAATGTAGAAATTACCTTGTAGGTATATAAGGAATGATTTTGAGGACTTAGCTCATGTGAAGAAACATTGGGAATAAGGTTGAAAGAAAAGGAGGCGAGTCATCTCATGCGTAAAAGTTCAGTAGAGTAATCATACGAAGCAAAGAGGGACATGGAAGCTCAAAAAAGAAGTGCAGAAGAAGTATCCACACTTGTTAGATGAAGGTACACATAAGTTTCCAGGACGAAATTTTTTGTAAGGGGAGAATCTTACACCCCTGAAATTTGGGGATAAAGTAGAAAATAATAAAAGGAAAATAAAGGAAAAGGGAAAAGTTAATATGGGAAAATATTATAAACCTAAAAAAAGGAAAAGTTTATAAAAATAAATTATAGGTAATTGTTATCTTAATTTTTATGATTGGTATAGGAAATATGTGATAGAGTTCGACTTTAAGTATGATTAAACTTATATAGATATTCCCAAACCTACTAGGAAATTACATATTTTTTTAGTGAAAGACGGACAGCATCGTCTGGTTGTTTTATTAATAATCTGTCCTCACTTGTGGAGGAGGAATACCATGATTACATATGATGTAGGAGACTCTCCTACGCAAAAGTAAATGAAATGCATAATATGTACAATAACACCTACAAAAAGAAAATGATAGAAGTCGTGGAATGTAAAAAATCAAATTGTTCTATTAACATCAAATGCACATCTATCTCTAAACTATAAGAGTCGGTGTTGTTGGGCTGTTGGTGCATGCAGACGCCTAAAATGCAACCTTTGTATGTGAACGCAAAAATCCAGCTCTTCGCAGTATTGTGTACCTCAAAATTAAATCGATCAGAATATATAGAAGCAGAAAGATGAACAATAGAATATCGTAGCTTTATATCATATCCATGTTGCCTGCATTCATTATGAATACAGGCAACTCCAGTGATGGTCAGCCGTAATACAGTCATCAAACGCAACGTAGTCATCAAGTTCTGGCGTTTAGGAGATGATGCCCTCGCATGGACATAAAAAAACAGCGTTATCTGCACTATTGATGGCAACATAATCGAATGGAGAAGCAAAAGAGGAAAACATACCGATGTTGCCTAACGATAGAGCCGGGGGTCTCACTGGAAGCAGACTCTCTATCCCTTGGGATAGAGGTATTGTCTGCCTACCAATTACCCTCCCCAGACCCTAACGATAGCTTTTGCTGTCGTTGGGATATACTGGGTCCAGATGATGATGATGATGATGATGATGATGATGATACCGATGTTGCCTATATCAACTAATGATATAGGCAACACAAGCGTAAGAATGCCAACCCAATGGCAGACTATTGTCAAAGACGCAACTGTGGGACTGAAGTATCCAATAAGATAGCTCCCTGGACCTCATATGGAAAGCATGAAAATGAAGAAAATACAATTGCTCCTGATGCCCGCAGACCATAACTTCCACAGAAAAAGTTTTGTCCCAGAAGGCAAGGTCGGCCATCAAACAAATTTTACACATTCAAAATGAGACATATGAGTACATAGCCGGATATAAGCTGATCGTAATGAAAACTTACCCGACGAATCCACAGCCCAATAAACACCATCAGGTGTATGAGAAACGTGATTCTCCATGTTAGAGTGAACTCTACAAATGCGCTTCCAAATGGGAGAATCATACAGGGTAGCGGACACTACTCCTTTTCGTCCATAGTGTTCGTGACTGTAAGTTGCCCAGAGACTCTGCGACGTGTGAAATCGCCACCACAAAAGATTGTCATAAGCTTGTTGTAGCAAATCCAAGTTACAAATTCTCAAGCCCCCTAATTCCGTCGGACAGCAGACCCTTTCCCAAGAGCGCCAATGATAGCGATCTTTCCAAAGAAAATGAGCCATGCGCCTATTAATTGCCTACACTACACTCTTCGGAAGTCTTGAGCTCGCAATAATATGCAATGGCATAGATCCAAGGACATGATGAATCAAAACCAATCGACCCGCAAATGATAAAAGCTTAGAAGCACATGAACTTAATTTTGCATCTACATGAGCTATCACTGATGTACAATATGTAGCGCGATTAATACCTTTATATAAATAAGAACCCAAATATTTCATTGGCATTTGCATCAAACGCATGCCTAGCGTCTGAGAAGTTCGTGGTCCTGAAACTCCCGCACTAACCACCACCTGACTTTTATGAAAATTGACTAATTGTCCTGAAGCATGTTGATATTCATCTAAGAATAAACCGAATCGGCGTAAATTAGCAACGGGGCCGTTTAAGAATACTACCAGATCATCAGCAAATCCCAAGTGAAAAACTTGGGGTACACGACCAGCATTGAAACCAAGAATTGCGCCATCCTGCATCAAAAGTTTAAGTCCACGGGAAAAGCCTTCTGAAGCTAGAATAAATAACAGCGGAGATAGTGGATCCCCCTGATTAACCCCTCTGGAGACCGAAAAGAAACCCGCTGGCTTACCATTAATAAGCACAGAACATTTTGTTACAGACAAGTTATCTAAAATGAGACGAACAAAGCGTGCATGAAATCCCATAACCAATATTACCTGACGAAGATAAGACCAGCTAACCCTGTCAAATGCTTTAGTCATATCAAGCTTAACTAGATCACCACGCACCGTTCTGTCCAAGGCATGTACCATCTCTTGCGTCAGTAATATTTGCTCTATAATATCACGGCCTTTCAAAAACCCCGCCTGCTCAGGAGAGATTAGTCGTGGTAGAAAATTTGCCATATGAGTCGTGATTAAACGCGTGATTATCTTGGCCAGAAAATTTGTTAAACATATTGGCCGATAATCTGAGAATGTTTGTGGGTTTATAACTTTCGGTATTGATGTAATAAGGGAAGCCGCAACCTGATGCGGGGGAGGAATGCCCAAGAAAAATTCCTGCACTGCCTTATGCACATCCATCTGTATAACTGCCCAAAAGCGACGATAAAATGAACCTTGGAAGCCATACAGACCTGCAGCACTTGTGGGACTAAGATCCCAAACTGCTTCTTTTACCTCTTGCATATCTGGTATAGCCATCAATAAAGTATTATCCTCAGCAGATAGCAAGCTTGGGATATAGTGAATAAGAGAATGACATGGTGTAGTTTGTTCTTCCATGAATAACGTCTGAAAATATCGAACCGCCTCCGCTTCTATGTCTGCCGCCGTTGCACACTCCATGCCATCAGCCTTCAGGATCTGCCGGATCGATTGTCCGCGCCTTCTATCTTTCACCGTTTGATGAAAATATTTAGTATTCGCATCCCCCTCACGTAGCCATTTCACATTAGCTTTTTGCTTCCAACACAATAACACCCTGGACTGAGCTAAGCGTAGAATGGCCATGCTGCGATGATATTCATTCCTTGTGACCTCCGAAGGGACCGAATCATAAGCATCTTCACAACTTAACGTTTCTTCCTCAACTACGACTACCGCATCAAAAACATTTCCAAAAACTTCCTTATTCCACCTACACAAATGCTTCTTCAGTTGGCCTAGGTTGAAATAAAAACCCCTCATTCCTCCAACTGTACTGAAAGATTTCCAATGGTGAATGACAAAGCTGTCAAAGTCAGAGTGCATAGCCCACACATCTAAATAACTAAAAGAAGCCAAAGCAGAAGAAGAATCAGCCGCACATTCTAGAAATAGAGGAGCATGATCAGAAGAAGTGCGGTTTAAATGTTGATAAGTCACTGAAGTGAAAAGATCAAAAAAAATCCGAAGAGCATAGAAAACGATCCAAACACAGCCATACTTTGGCAAAGCCTCGGCCATCGCTCCATGTAATGGTTGAGCCTTGAAAATTAATATTCTGCAATGAACAGGCATCAACACAATCCTTAAAATCTTGTAGGGATTGTAAATATGGCGATGAACGCCCCTTATGCTCATCCAATGACAAAAAAGTGTTAAAATCTCCTCCAAGCAACCATGGAATGTCTATGGACCCATGCATGGCGATTAGGTCAGTCCACAGTGGTCTGCGTGCAGCCACTGTATGTAAACCATATACAAATATTGTCCAAAATGAATCTCCCGATGCCAACCAAGTAAAACGCAACGAATGATTTTGCACACCATTATGTTCACCTGCTAATTGAAGAACTAAACTTTTACACATTATCCAGATATGATCATCACAAGCCTACACAGCATGTGAAAAGCCAAATTTCAGTCGATATGATGTAAGCATAGATAATCGAGACTTTGGTTCAATAATAACCAAAATATGTAAATGATAACGACGTGTCAAAGATAATATCCGATCAACCGAGGAACAAAGTCCTCTAACATTCCAAAGAAGTATCTTCATTGGTCTGATAGTACTTCAAATGAGTTTGAGAGGGCAGTCCGAGAAGGGGTAAGCAGAGGGGATAGGGGGGTCACCAAGCGTTTCTGACGTCGCAAAAGTCTAGGTGGTACCTAAAAATCAATTGCCTCACCGGATGGTGGTGGTGTTAACATAAGTCTTTCCTTTGATGTTAAATCAATAATCATCACTCGCACCAAGTTTTCAATATATTGCAATATATCGTCATCTGTTGATTCTTCAACGAGACTCAGCTGACAACGATCTATCTCAACTTCACTATCTGGAATAGTATATATTGCAAAATTATCTGGCAAATCTGCTAACAAACAATCATCAATACCTTTTAAACGTGAGAGATTTTGAGAGAACGAAACCGAAGCAGCAGGATAAAGTTCAGGAGATCGCATTTCCAATTTCGTAGTCTGTACATCAGATGTATCGTTAGCTGGCTCCTCTATAGTAGCCTATTTTTTAGGGGTCCAGTGCTGTAAATTTCCCTTTGGCTTTGTTGTCTTCCCAATTGTTGTCATGGATGGCTGAGCCGGCGTTTGTTCATCCGGCTTTCCGCAAGATGCCGCATTGTGTCCTAATCAAAAACAAGATGTACAATAAGAAGGAAAATCTTCATAAATGACAGGTTGCGTTATTGTCTGCGAAGAAACTTGAATATAGACTCGTGAAGGCAATTCTTGAGAAATATTCACCTCTACGCACAAACGCACAGTAGAAGGCCATAAAGCTGACGCTGTCAATGCATCCAATTTCATCGGGGTTCCCAGCATGCGTCCTATCTGAAAAAGAGCATTTTTTTGATGAAAATGCATAGGCAACCCTGGCAATGATACCCAAACAGGGACAATTGGCACGTCAACTTTTGGGTCAAAGTCGGGTGTCCACTTCGTCACCCTCATATATTTCCCTGCGATAGTCCAGCTTTGTCATGCAAAGCATCGAAGATAATCTGATTCCTAATCAAAGTGCATCAATATATGCATGGAGTCGAGAAGGCCAATCTTGACTGCACCTTGAAAATCCGATGCGATCCATACTTGCACGAATTGTGGCCAATGTAGGTCTACCATCCCAAAAAGATCCCATTAACATATGGCGATAGGGCACCGCCAATGCTGCTATTTCATCATCTTAAAATTCTATCATCAGCGCTCCCTTGAAATGTTTGATCGGTTTTGCAGCGGTCGGGGTTGTGGAGGAAGAAAACAAGGATGCATATGACTTACCCTTGATCGCTGTTGGTATCATCGGTGTGGGATCAGATGGAAGAAAAGCCATGCATGGCGGCTGTCCAACGCAAGTAGGAGAGATGGTGGAGGAGATCAGCGGCGGCCGGTGGCTGTCGATCGCGGGGGCTGTAAGATATGTTGCCGTCATGATCGCAGAATCGCCAGAGCCTCAATGTCTCCATTCTTTTAATATTGTTTCACTAGGAAATTACATATATATATATATATATATACACACACACCTTAACCAAAAACTAAATCCCACCCCCTTCCCAACCAGCCGGCCACCCTACACAAGTAAAAAAAAGCAGTCGGCAGCCACCTGCAAGGAAAGAAAGAAAAAAAGAGAAAGAAAAGGAGTTTTGCAACAAGAACCCTAGTTATTTACATATATATATATATATATATATATATATATATATATATATCGGCATGTTGTTCTCTGACGATTTTCGGCGTTTGGCGGTGTCGCAATGATTTCCGATGCCATTGCTCTCCCGCTACCATTGTACATGATATTTTCTTCTTCCTATCTCCATTGCTCATTACTTTCTCTATTTTCAACCTCTGCGACCGCCCATGGAACTTCAGCGACAGTTCAGTCGCTATCCTCCAAAACCCTGGCTGCTTCGGGTAATACACACACATATGCGTCATTATTCACTTTTTCACCCTCTCTATTGATCTCCCACATTTATAGATGGTGAAATCTCTTCGCTAGTGGCCCCCTATCATTTCACTTTGGTTGGCACGTTTTAGTATGGTGGCTAGCCTATGGAAACAATTCGATCGGCGGTTGATTGTATTGGGTTTTCTGGTACGGTAAGAATTGGTCTTCTTGATGCTACCCATGTCATAATTCATTTTCATCAGAAGAAGGATTATTTGCACTGCTTCTCGCGTCAGAGTTAGACCATTGCTAGTAAACACATGAGGGTTGCAAAGTGGACACCTAACTATGACTCTACAATTAAGGTACCCATATTACCAGTATGGGTATCTCTACCAGGATTGCTTGTTCATTTCCATCAGTGTAATGCACTTTTTCAAATCGATCGGATGTTGGTTACGCCTATGAAACTTGACACAGGCACTTCTGCAGTTCTACAGCCTTCGGTAGCAAGTATCTTTCCATGGAGATTGATGTTTCTAAGGAGCTTCCCACGCGCTTCTTTATTCAATGATCTTTTTGGTTAATTTCTCAACAGGTTGTTTATGAAGATCTCCTATCGTACTGTTCGACTGTTATCGTTTGGGACATGCAAATGCAGATTGTGGCAAGACTGAGGTGACAAATAAACAGGCACTTATCGGCAAACCTGCTGTGAAGCCTTCTCGGCCAGCGCGTCTTGATGCTGCTAAGGAACACCGTGAATGATGGATGCATAAAACACCTCAGGAAAGACTTTCAGATGGACAGCCTGCAATTCTTGGGCCACTTCAGGATCATCCTTCTAAGGTAGGCCCTATTCTCCAAGATGGACCTTCTATCTCCGTTATTCCCTCTCCTGACATGGGGCATCCTCCATCAGTTTCATATACGCAGGATATCTCCTGACTCCGGGGTGTTGATGATAGTATAGTAAGTGATTATCCTACTCCGTCTGAAGCTTATTCTATATCTGATGGTGAGCTGGATATTGGTACTCGCCACAACATTCTATAGAGAATTATCCGGATGAATTTATACTTAATTTCATTCGTAATCAAGTTCAAAAAGTTACATCCGACAATATGACTCAGGCTTAGGGGTCCGTGATGCTTTTCAGATGCCTCCTAAATTGTTGCACAAACATCAGAAGGCTCTCCCTCCTTCTTCGCCCCGTTTTACTTGCTCGCGTGTAGCACACGTCTCAAATTCATTTGGATTTCTATCCCAATGAAGATTTTGATGTGGAATATTCGAGGTATTTGCACCTCTGCTGATCATGTATTATCATTTGTTTGTCGGTATCATCTACGTCTGCTTGTGCTTATTGAGCCAAAGGCACGTGTTTCGGGTTTGGTATCATATCATCTTTTGTTTGGTTTTTCTCAAGCTGTATCTATATGTTATGATCATATTTGGGTTCTCTGGCGAGATTCCATGTTTTCGTTAGAGGACGATCGTAGAGGTATTCAGAATTACTCTCTTAAATTTAAGTGGTTAGCTTCAGGCGATACATTTTGGTGTACCTTCGTTTATGGTTTACATTTGGCTAGGGATCGCCGTCTGTTGTGGGAGGATCTTACACACTTCTATCATACTTTGGATCTACTGTGGCTTGTTGGGGGTGATTTTAATACATTTCTTACGCTTGATGAACATAAAGCCAATCTACCCCAACTTTTGACCTTTGTAGGATTTTATAATTGTGTCTCAGCCTGTTTGCTCCAGTCAATTCCTTATCAGGGATCACATTACACTTAGTGTGATGATCGTTGTTTAGGAAGGGTCTGGCAATGACTAGACTGTTTCATGTGATCTCAGTCTTTTTTAATCTGTTTGCCATGGTCAACTATCAACATCTTAGTTGGGCCACATCAGATCATGCACCTATTTATCTGTAGTGCTCGCCGGAGGTTTTAGCCGTCTCTGCCTATTTTTGGTATTTGGATGTTTAGACTACACATCTGGATTTCGATTGTTTTGTTCAACATCATTGGCAGTCTTTTATCATGGTTGGGAAATGTGGGGATTTTACGCCAAGCTACGCCAGCTAAAGTTGTATTTGCAATGATAGAACAAAGATGTGTTTGGAAATGTATTTGATGCTGTTGCACTTGCTAAAGCAGAGGTTGCTCACCGGGAAAGGGACTTTGATGCTAACCCATCAGATAGCACACGAGTGGAGTATCAGCAGAGTACGACATTGTTGCGTCAGTTGAGGGCCTTTCTATTCTGGAAGCAAAAGGCAAATATAAAGTGGCTGCGTGAAGGTGATGCTAATAAAGCTTTTTATCACCAAATGGTGAGTGATAGATGACAACGCCAATGCATTAGCCGTATTATTCGTGAAGTTGGTGTGGAATGTCATTCTTTGTATGATATTGAAGCAGAGGCAGTGCATTATTATCAAGCATTATTTTCTACTGCCTCTACTTCTCAATATAAGTCTATTCTTCAACATACTCCATAGATATTGACCGAGGATAGTAACGGATTTTTACTGTCCATGCATATGCTTTAGGAGGTAGAGCAGGCTATGTGGGATCTCAGTCCCACGAAAGTGGCCGGCGCGGATGGCTTTCCTTTTTCATTTCATCCTCGTTTTTGGCCAGTCATACATCTAGATGTTCATAAGCAGTTCAAGAGTTTTTTTCTAGGGATTCGGGTACCAAGCACGATGGCATCAACCCTCATTAGTCTTGTTCTTAAGGTGGCAAATCCGTATTCCTTTGCTGACTTTCGTTCTATATGTTTGACCAACTTTATGTCTGAAGTGGTTAAGCATTTAATAGCAACATGGTTATTAACATTGCTTCCAAATATTATCTCACCTGCACAGGTGGGATTTATGAAGGGTAGAGGCATCCCAGAGCAGATTCTTTTAGTGCAAGAAATGGTCCATGTCATTGACCGTTCAGCCTATGGTGGCCATGTCATTGTTTAATTATATACGGCCAAAGCTTTTGACAGGGTATGTAGGATGTATCTCCGCCAGCTTTTGCTCAAGATGGGGTTTGAGTCTCGCTTTGTACCCAGTGTTCAGTATTGATTAATGGGAAGCCTGTGGGTTACTTTTCTTTGGGACGTTGTGTAAAGCAGGAGGATCTTTTATCTCCATTGTTGATTATTCTGGCTTGCGAAAGATTCTCATGCAGCCTAAATTCTTTAATGGATGCAGGCTATATACAAGGCTTTCAAGCAGGTAGAGTGCCATGTGTTTCCCATCTAGGTTTTGTTGACGATTTGGTTATCTTTTAGAATGGTTCAGTGCAAAATTTGGCACACTTTAGGCATTTTTTTGGAGACATATCTACAAGCCTCTAGCCAGCTTGTAAATTATCATAAAAGTCAAGTGGTTGTTGGTTCAGCGGCATCCGGATCTCGGGCATCACATACCTTAGGTATGCTATTGGCTGCTCTACCAATTCAATATCTTGGCTCCTATTTAGAGAAGGGCATTAATCGAGCTAGCTACTGTGTTTCATTACTCCGTCACTTTGATGTTAAGTTAAATGCTTGGTCCTCTAAGTTACTCTCTGCTGCTAGCCCCATCATACTTATTCGTCATGTTCTTTGTTCCATGCCTGCACATATCATTGCTAGCTCACGACTTCCAAAGAGCATTTTGATGAATTGAATTGTAAGATGGTTGTTTGTTTGTGGAATGGCCGACATCACTGGCAGGTCTGGGATCTAGTTTGTCGACCGGTTAAAGCTGGGGGGTTAGGCATTCAAAGTCTTTCAGCTATTTAGCAGGCTTATGATTGTCAAATTCGATTGAATTATCATAACTCTAACTCTTTGTGGTCTAGCTTATTGTCAGATGAAATATAGCAAGCGAGGTTATATTTATGCGTATATTTATGATTCAGCAGGTTGGAAGCGTCTCTGTAGAGTCCATGACTTTATGTCTCGGCGGATTGAGATCACACCGGAAGGTATGAATTGGATAGTGGATTCACATGGTCAATTTTCCCTTAAGTAAGCCTATAAAACTATCTCTTCTTGGTGAGCATTCTTTACTCACTCTCGATATGTATGGTGGTCGGACTCACATCCGGGGGGTCACATATTTCTTTGGAAGTTATGGTCGTGTTCTACCCATTGTGGATAATCTATGCACATGGGTCTTGGATTTCCCATCCCAATGTGTTTTCTGCAGGAGCTCTTCAGACACACAAGATCATATCTTTTTACAGTGTTCATACATTCGTCCACTTTGGAAGGAAATGGATGTTATTTTTTCGGGCTCAATGCCACTGAAGTCGTCTATCTATGTTCATCTCATACATTGGTGGCGTTATTCATCATATCGTACAACGAAAGGACAGTTGAGGGCCATTGTTCCTATGTTAGTCGCATGGGCTATTTGGAAGGAACATGCTGCAATTTGTTTTGGAGAAGCCACTTTTTCTTACCGCCGATTATTTGAGGCACTTTGTGCAAGTGTTTATACTTGGTGTGCAGCAACGGAGTGGAAGAAATTTTCACAGTATATACCTCATTTGGTTGCACGCTCATTCTCTTCGCCTTTGAAGACATGTCGTCTCTATGTTGTGCATTGGGCACTTCCACCATTGGGTAAACTAAAATTGAATGTGGATACAGCGGCTAGGAGGACTGCTTCGGCAGGTGGAGCCATCCTGCTGAATCATCAAGGAATCAGCTATCTGTTTTCCGTTGCCTTTCGCCAGCCCTCTACGTGCTGAATTGCTTGCTCTTACATATGCCTTAATTTACTATGCACGACATTATGGTGAGTTGATAATTGAGATGGATTGTTAGATACTTCTCTCATGCATGACTTGGATTCAATAGTATACAGGTACATTTGCATCAGATATACGCGAGCCATTACATTTTTATGTATAAATAATTTGACGTTGCAATATTGTCTTAGAGAAGCCAACTTCACAAAACATGACTTGTCACAACATGGATTACATTTGGTCGGGATAACTTTCTACACGTCATTAAATAGCCTGCCATGCAAGGTCGTGGTGTAGTTTGTCTGGATGTAAGTGTCCCTGCTATGCGGCTTTGATGATGTCAGTCTCCCATTAGGTTGGCCCGCTTTCACTGTTGTTGTCTATGTCACTGGTTGATGCAGGTAACCTTGGTATGTTTTTACTCCTACTTGCTTTCTTGCTTTATTTTCCTTAGCTTTGGCGGAAGTGTTTTGTTTTCCAATGGACAACTACACATCATTTTTTGTGAGCTTTGAGGCTAGGTGCAGAGGGTTTTGAGGAAATATGAATCCCATTTGGCTGGCTATACATTGGTTTGCCTGTGTTTGTGGAGAATACAGGCAACAGGGGCATGTTCGTGGTTTCTTTTACTTGATATCTTTGACTTTTTTGTCACCAATTGGCCATTTTATTTTATATGGTGGGAAATATGGACGGAGTCTTTGTATGGTACGCCACAGTGACCACTCTCGGACGTGTGGGATTCTGAAGTTCTGGCCATGGCTATCTGAGAGCAATTTATTTTGGTGGATATTAGCGACCTACGTTATAATTTGTCACATTCATAGATTCATGTATAGATTATGTCTTTCGGCCTTTTATATTTTCCACGTAGCTTTTCATGTTCCTTGCAGGTTTACTTGTATTCATTTCATGCATTTTAGTGGGAGAGTCTCCGCTTAATATGTAACCACAGTATTTCTCCGCCACAAGTGAGGACTTACTATTATTAATAAAATATCCGGACAGTACCACCCGTCATTATCTAAAATATATGTGCATATATACATATATACATATATACATTTTTTATAGAAAGGAGCTTTTATTTAAAACCTCGCTTATGGCGGAGGAAAATCATATTACAAGAATCATCGTGTGTGAATAAATGATACAAAAAGCTAAGCAGTGTATATCTCCAGTCATATATAATATATATATATATATAGCAAAATCGGCCAGCCACCCCACCCACATAGACCAGCCGGCAGAAACAATGAGAGGAGAAGAAAGGATTTTTCATCCAATAGAAATTGTAGCTCAATCACCCTCCTTGTTTTCGTTATGAATTTACAAAATATGTAACTATATTTTTGGTATCAAATCATGGATCATACATGTGATTATGTGTGCACACAGATGGATGAATATATGTATATATATGATGGTCGTGTATGCATATATGTATGTGAAATTTGTAAATTTGTATAGCATATGTATAAAGGGCAAAGAGTTATATATACTCACCAATAATGTGGGATTCGGTCGATACACATTTTTGTATATAAATTGATCTATAATTTTCACATATATATAATATATAGCGTATGTTATATATACACTGAATATATACATATGTATATCGATTGTGAAATTCGTGTGGGTGTTGTATAAGTCCCGAATTATACACTTGAATATAAAGGAGATATATTTTTGGCAAATTCATTTTGGACATATATGGTGATGTAATTTGATGGGTATTTGAATTATAAGGTATGATTTTATGTAAAATTGATTTGGAAATTGATATTGTTTTGCGAGGAACTTGATGGTGGTGTAAGTTGAGATTTTGTATGATTTGGTGGTGGGATAAGGTTGGAAATAACCTAAGATGAATTCAAGTGGTCAATGTTGACGGTCAACAGCGACGCGTGGGTCACACGCACCGGTGATTAGCGATGCATGGGCAGCACGTGGAGGCATGTGTGGCGTGAATTTTTGGTGCAGTGTGTTAGTCATAAATCATACTTGCTGTTTATAAGGTTAGATGTGAGAAAATAGGTGTGGTGTGTGTTTTGGAGGGTGAATGAGAGGTAAGAAGTGGGTTGAGTGGGATTAGGGCATTGGGGAGTGAGAAGGGGTTGGGCCAAGGTATTGGGGGCTGGTGACAGTTCTGGTGGGGTAGGGTCGTGTGGGCCGAGGGTGTTGGGGTGACGAGGTGATTTGAGTAAAGGATTGGAAAAAAATGGACTGACGGAGGTACATGTATGTATATACGTGTATATGCACATGTATGGACGTGGACATGTATATGTGTATGGATACATGTGAGTGGTAGTCATTTTAATATCGTAAGTTGGTAAATGGTGATTTTGTATAGGTATTTGATATTTGGAATATTTGTGTTTGGTATTTGATTTGATTGAGAGTGAAATCGTTTCAAAAGTATTTGGTTTTGGAAAATTGGTATATTGGAAATGGTTTTGGAAATACTTGAAATCCGTTTTGGAAATATTTGAGAAATTTGAAAATTTGGTATTTAGAAATTGTTTTAGAAATGGAATTGGAATCTGAAAACTTTGGTTTTGAACTTTGAAATAGGACTTTGACTTCGTATCGCATCGATTTCAGAAATTGCATCATTGGTTTTGACTTGGACTAACATTGTTTCGCTATAGATTGGTTTGACTTGGTGATTGTATTTATTGACTTAGTTGATTTGATGATTGATTGTGTATAAGGGCATAATAATAATTTTATTTACGAATGGAAAACTTGTTATTTTATATGTTGATATTTATTTTATAACACCTGTTTTCCCGTGTATGATCTCATAGTGAGTGCACTGAGGCCACTTACTGAGCTATGTTATGTTGCTCATGCTATACTTAATGCCGTTTTGCAGATAAGCAGGACTATGACGTAGTGTACGCAGAGGATTTCGGAGGGGAGATTCTGATATTCGAGGGCTTTTGAGGAGACTTTCTAATGGTTTAGTTGACATGAGTATTATGGATTTGATGTTATGTACTTTTGAGACTTACTATTTCCTTCTTATATTATGATATTGTATTACGTTGGATTTTCCCTAGACATTATATTTTATTAATGATTATTTTGAGGATTTTTATTTTATGACTTCCGCTGACATCAGTTTACATTGCTTTGTTGACGTGTAATTGATTTTTATCGACGCCTTGTGTTTCCATTAGTGGAATATGGTGGGTGAGTCGTTTCGAGTACTAGGGCTCAAGACAGATCGCTACAGGTTCGAGTACTAGGGCTAAAGATGGGTCGCTATAGATCATGTGTAAGACCTCCGACAGTTGGCATTACTCTAGTAAACGGGCTCCTACGAGGTAGTCCAATTTTGCTCATTGATTTGCACAAGGTGGACGAGTTGGTTTTCAGCGCGGCCGGCCTAGATCACTTAGCTACAGGTCTAGGTTTCTGGGTGCTCAAAAAAGAGAATTTTGACGTTCTTAAAGATAGGTATTTTCTATTCATAGATCCTTAGGTTCATTATTTTGATGTGATGAGTTGTAATGTTGCTGCTGGACGAATTTGCAGAAGCAATGACATCGAGAGCCTCTGAGACTTCTACTCAGATGACAGAGGCCGCGGCAAGGAGAAAAGCAAGAACACAAAGACGACTGCTCTTGGCAAGGTCTACCATGGCTGAGGCCGCACCCTTGGCGGATAGAACGCCAGGCATGGTCATCCGGGAAGCAGGTCAGCCGACGGCAAGCCCAGGAGGTCAACAGGATTATCTGATGAGCAAGTTCTTGGACCGTACACCTGCAGTAAATACCACTAGAGGGGAGAGGGGGTGAATAATGGTTTGCAGAAATTACACTACTACCCTTGGTTAAAATCCCTTTTAAAAAACAGAATATGAGACCTCCTCAGATTCAATACCCGTTTTTATAAAATTCAAAACTCAGTGTACACAACTCTAAAAATTGTGAGAATTTCCTGAACTTAACGTCAATGTCCTGACAAGATTCTATCCAAAAATTAAATAAGATCGTTTGACCATTCAACCAAATAACAAGATTTAGATGGTCAATCTAGACAGAATTGCACAGAATAGTACTGAACTTTGAAAACGTGTTTCTCTTTGAATACTCAACCAAAAAGGTTGATCTTTATATCAAAACACTCTTTAGGATGTATATTTTATATTTTCAAAAGGCCCTAACCTTAAACAATTCTTGATGAAGACAGAATTCAAGTTTTCTCAAAACTGGTTAGATTGAAGTCGATTGGAGTAGTTATATTGCAATGACTGATAGACTAACTTTCCTTTGCTCAAATCAAGTGATTGTTGCTGCAAATGAAAGATAATAGTTTGAAGTATAACTCCACCAAAAATCAAAAAATTTGAAAGTGTTTTGCTATTTTTTCAAAACGTGAGAAGTTGTGTGAAATATGCGTCAAAACGGCAGAAAAACAGAAAAGTGAAAAGAAGTCAAGAACACCAAAGATTTATCCTGGTTCGATCAATATGACCTACTCCAGTCCCAAGGAACACATTTTCCTTGGATTTCACTATGCTATGAACAACATTACAACAAGATCCAAACTTGATCCTTGGGTTAAACACAAACACTATTCAAGACTTGGATGAACACCTCTATGCAACTCTTGGTTGCAACACTCTATCACCTGTTGGTGTAGCCTTATAAACTTAGCTAACCAATCTTACAAAGATACCCAAGAAGGCGTGTATATGTAGCCCAACAATAAGAAGAAATGAAACACCTTATCTACACAAAGAAAGAATCAAGAAGAAGAGAATAGCAAGAATGATCTTCAAGTTTTCTTGAAAGTTGTGTGTCCTTCTTCTTCACTTTTGCCTTCTATTTATAGGGTGAAATGAGCACTCCAATGTGTCACCATCTTCATCATCAATGCTTAAGTTTCTTCACACCATTGGTTTGCCACATAAACATCTTGTACACTTGGCAAAATGAAACAACATAATTGGTGCACCTAGGACACTTGTTTGGCCAAAATTTTTGTCTTCAAAAATGACTTGGAATTGCTTGAAAAATGAAGATAATGTCAAGGAATAATACCACCAAGAAACCCTCAACTCCTTCGCAAGATAATAGGGCATGTGAGATCTCCATTTGACTCAAAAAAATCTGCTCCAAAACAGCCTCCTAGCCGTTGCCTTTGAATTTGAAATTTCCAAGTTGGCAATTTTGCCAACTATCTTCTTTTTGGTTGGTCCACTTGGAATAAAGTCATAAAATGAATAAACCGTCATTTACACCTGTGAAAACACGTTTGGAGGCTGTATATATGAGTGTCAACTAAGATTTTTGAAGAAGAAATCAACAGACAATAGTTGACAAGATTATGTCAACATATAACACCAAAATTCCCATAATTTCTCCTTGTATGTTGTGATGAATTTTGCACCATTAAAACCTTTACAATCTCTGAAAAATTATGATTGAGACTCTCCAATAACATATATAAGAAGGTCTTCAAGAAAAAATAGAATGTGACATCACAACTCGTCACATATCCCGCTACTGTCGATAATATCATCAAATGAGGGAAATAATAGAAAACCACGAAATAATCTTCAAGATAAACATAAATGAGCTTCATAATGAAGATAACAATATACTCAAGAGATTCCTTGAGTAAAAATATCAAAACTGCCCTCGGGAGTAAAATGACCAAAATGCCCCTGGTGAAAGAAAACTCCAGAAATGACCTCAGAAAAAATATAATCATACCTCTGTGTTGATAAATAAGATATGAATGTGTTCTTGAAATATTTTCACCATGTCATGTACATATAAAACTCAAAATACCAATTTTGCCCTTTTTGGTAAGTTGTAGAAACTTCCAAGGCATATTAGTCACAATACATTTATAATCATCAAAAAACATAATAACAACATGATGAATATATATAAAACATGTACAAATGAAAACAACCATTTTATCGCATTTTAGAAAAATATTTCTAAAAACCCTAGACATCGATCGATCAAAGTTCCTCAACTTCAGAGATCGATGTCTCATAGTGAGTTTCAGAGTTTGTCTCTGACCTACATCGATCGATCGAATACGTCGACCGATCGATGTGTCTCAGGTTTAGAGATCGATGTCTCACAGTAAGGTCTTGGTTTTTCTCTGCCTTACGTGGATCAATCGATGTGAGGGTTTGATGTACATCGATCGATCGAAGTGCAACAACCTGAGATATCGATGTCATTTTTCTTCACTTTTTCAACTTTTAATCATTCATAACATTATATGTGACATTTTTAAGTGGTCACCACTTAAAATCATGACCTTGAAAATTATCCAAACATATTTCTCAACGTTCTCCCCTTTTTAGATGATTTTCAAAATAACATAACATGATTTTAATGTCACACCTCTTTATCAATTGTTTATCACATATCTACCAATTTTATACCAATTGAATTGTTTTAAAAACCTCACAAATTCTATACCAATTGTTTTCAAACTTTCAAAACTCATGTTTTTAACATATGTGCTCCCCTTCAACTTATAATCTCTCCTTAACCTATGCTTCAAGCCAATTTAACACTAATTAAAGCTTATACCAATTGCTTTACTTATACCGATTGAACTTAACATAATACTCAACTCAAATCATGACTTAACAACTAAAATCATGTTCTTATTTTATCTCTAACCTGGCTCGTAAAGTTTCAAAAGTGGCTTGATTAAGGGGTTTGGTGAAGATGTCAGCTATTTGATTATCAGTTCTTATATGATTTATGGTTATGTCCCTATTTTGAACATGGTCTCGAAGGAAATGGTATCTTACCTCAATGTGTTTGTCCTTAGAATGAAGTACCGGATTTCAAAAAAAAATTGATCGCACTTGTGCTATCGCCGAAAATTGGAATCTTATTCATTTTAATGCCAAAATCACTAAGTTGTTGTTTAAGCCAAAGTATTTGGGTAGTACATAAACTCAAGGCTATATACTCGGCTTCGGTGGTAGAGAGTGCTACACTAGCTTGCTTTTTAAAAAACCAAGAGATCAAGTTGGTTCCTATGAATTGACATGTACCGCTAATGGATTTTCTATCTATCTTGCAACCACCATAATCAGCATCACTATAAGCATACAGTTCCAACTTAGCGTTTCTATCATACCAGCGTCCTAAGTGAGGTGTGTGTTTAAGATATCTAAATATCTTTTTTACTGCATTATAATATGAGACTTTAGGACAAGATTGAAACCTAGCACACATACACACACTAAACATGATATCAGGCCTTGACGCAGTTAAGTATAATAATGATCCAATCATAGACCTATATAGTGTGTCATCAAAAGGTTTACCATTTTCATCCTTGTCTAGTTTGGTACTAACACTCACAGAGGTAGGTGTTGGTTTCAACTCTTCAAATCCAAACTTCTTAATCATATCATTCACATACTTAAGTTGGCTAATATGGATTCCTTGAGAGGTTTGTTTGATTTGCAAACCTAAGAAATAGTTCAATTCTCCAACCATTAACATTTCATATTCAGACTTCATACACTGTTCGAAGACTTTTACTAAGGTAGGATTAGTTGAACCAAAGATAATATCGCCTACATATATTTGAACTATTAATAAGTCATTATCTTTTCTTCTTAGAAATAAAGTGTTGTCTATGGTCCCCCTTTGAGAATCATTTGCAATAAGAAAGTTTCCAAATCTATCATACCAAGCTCTTGGAGCTTGTTTCAAGCCATATAAAGCTTTCTTAAGCTTGTATACATGATTAAGATTCTTTGGATCTTCGAATCCAGGGGGTTGTTTGACAAAAACCTCTTCTTGGATGTATCCATTCAAGAACGCACTCTTGACATCCATTTGAAAGAGTTTGATGTCACTTAGACTTGCAATAGCAAGCAACAATCTTATTGCTTCTAGTCGTACAACTGGCCGAAGGTTTCTTCATAATATATTCCTTCTTGTTGATTATAACATTATGCGACTAGCCTAGCTTTATTTCTTGTAATGTTACCTTGTTCATCCATTTTATTACTAAATACCCATTTTGTTCCTATTATAGATTTATTTTCGGGTTTAAGTACTAAGTCCCACATGTTGTTCCTGGTGAATTGGTTTGATTTGTCATGCATGGCATCTATCCATGATATATCACCTAAGGCTTCTTTAACATTCTTAGGTTCTAAGTGTGAGATTAAGCTATGTCCTTCAGCTTAACTTATGTTTCTACGTATTCTAACCCCAACACTTGGATCCCAATGATTAATTCTTTAGGGTGTTTATGTTTGTCTTTTATAAGCCACCAATTTCTATGTTGACTAGGTTCACCCTCAGCTTGTTCAAATATTTCATTAGTGTGAACATTATCATATACAATTGGATCATAGTGCAAGTTAGTTGTATTATCTTCCAATTGTAAAATTTCTTCATTTATTTCATCTAAGGGTTCATGCATGTATTGTTCAGGGGGAGTTGGTTCTAGATGATCATGAACATGCTCAAGTAATATATCATCATCATCAAACATGTTTTAAACGTTATTCTCATGTTTATGTGTAGTTTTATCACTAACTTCAAAACATGCATTCTCATTGAATTTCACATGTATGGATTCAATTATCTTTCTAGATACAGGATTATAACACCTATATGCTCTAGAATTAGTTCAATAACAAACAAATATGCATTCAATAGTCCTTTGTTCAAACTTGTCCAGATTATCCTTAGTGTTCAACATAAAAAACTTACAACCAAAAACTCTAAGATAAACTATCTTAGGTTGTCTATAATTTAATAATTTGTATGGTGTTTTGTTTAACTTCTTTTTAATTGAAAGTCTATTTATAATATAACAAGCACAACTAACAGCTTCAGCCCATAAATATTTAGGTACTTTGTTTTCACACAACATTGTCCTAGCAATTTCTTAAATTGTTCTATTTTTACATTCAACAACTCCATTAAGTTGGGGTGTTCTAGATGGTCAGAATTAATGTTTTATTCTATGTAATTCAAAAAACTTGACTACACTTTTTTTTAAATTCTCCACCTCTATCACTTCTAATTCTTTTAACATTTCCTTCGTAAATATTTTCGAGTTGCTCGATTAGAGTTTCAATTGCCAATGGAGCATCATCTTTGTGTGCTAAGAACAATGTCCATGTGTATCGTGAGTAATCATCTACTATGACACACACATAGTAGTGTCCACCTAGACTTCATGTCCTACTTGGACCAAATAAGTCTATGTGAAGCAATTTTAGTACATGACTAGTACTCACTTCATGCTTTGGTTTTAATGTTTCTTTAATATGTTTTTGTTTAATACATGTTTTACATATTTGAAAATTATCTAAGTCTAACTTAGGCATACCTCTAATTAAATTCTTCTTAGGTAACTTCTCAATAGTTGAAATCCCTATAGGCCTAGTTGTATGTCCCATAAGTTTACATATAAGTCATGTGATATTAAACACTTAACCTTAGCATCTAACATGTTATTTAGTGATAGTGGTGTAAATGTTACCATCCTTATTTCCTTTTAATATAATTTCTCCTTTTCCATTAGTTATATCACAATAATCAGGGAGAAAAGAAATATGATAACCGGAATGTATAAGTTGCAAAATGCTTAATAAGTTATAAGAAAGATTGCTTACTAACAAAACATTTTTTGAAATATGTTGGGGTCCCCGATTGTTCCTTTTCCAACAACTTTTCCTTTGTTGTTGTCACTAAATGTCACCTTTCCTCCATTCTCAATATATTTGAGTTCGGTGAATAGTTTGGGATTGTTCGTCATATGCCTTGAACATCCGATGTCTAAAAACCACTTGGTTTTTAGATTCTTTGACTTTGCCTCCTTCTTGCTTTCCTTACAATTTTCCTACAATGGAGACAAAGTTTTCGGTACCCTTTACTTGGGTCCTTGAATGTTAGGGGCACCATCCTTGTTTAAATATCCCTTAGGTATCCAAACTTGGATGTACCTTCTAGGCACATATTTGACATTTGTTGAATATAAAGGATTAACATGTACTTGACCATTCCATTTAAAAGATGATGCATTGTTATACATGTTGTACCTTAGTTCATATGTACTATGTTGTGGCCGATTTCGACAGCTAAAGTAAGGCATATGATTTTATTTCTTATATGGTGCTATGCATGTGTGTTCATATGCATTTCTATAAGCCTTATATGAACAATGCATATATTTAGGTCTATATGCATTATAATGAGTTCGATGCATTTCATTATGTCTGATTACATTTGTATACATTCTAGGTTGTCTAGATGCAAAGTTTTGCCTAGTTGCACGTTTATATGTGTGTGCTTTTGTGGGTGCATGTTGCATTTTTACCTTGGAATATGCAGAAGAAGGAGTAGAAGAAGGTGTAGCAGGCAAAGTTGATTTTGTTCTATTATACGACAACTTAGACTAGATGCTACAAAATTAGTCCTTTTGCCTAACTTGTCATTTTCTTCTTTATACCCTAAGCCATTTTTATCATTTTCATATTTTTAAGACGATATAAGTGTATCTAGCATGTTGGTTCCAGACTTAAATTGTTCTGACATTTTTTCTAAGTTTAGTTTAGACGATTTAAGTTGCACTATCTCATTTTCACTACTTTCTGACTTAGATTTTAACAAGCTATTTTCAGTTTGTAATGTTTGTTCATTTTTCCTATATGATTCAGTTTTAATCTTAAAAGAATCAAGAGTATCAGTAGACTATTGTTTAAAAGATTCTAATTGATCAGAAAATTCAAGTTGGACGTCTTCAACTTGTCATTTTCTTCAATTAGTTTCTTTTCTCTTTCGATAGTCGTTTACAGTGTGCATGCATTTTTAGAAATTCTTTGTACATCTCATCAAATGACATTTCATTATCAGAATCTACATCAGATGAAGAACTTACCTCGTTGGATATGAAGCAGATTTGAGCTTTCTCATTGTCAGATTCTAAGTCAGACGAGTCGCTCCACGTGCTTGCCTTCATTACACGTTTGCCTCTTCTTCACTTGAACTCCTTTGTCTTAGGCTTTTGCGCCTCCTTGTCCTTGACTTGTTTATTAATATTGTTGTTATTATTATTTTTCTTTGTTGGCATCCATATGAGATACGTCCTCTTTGACCACATTCGTAGCATTTCAATTCCTTATTACACCACTTGTTGTTATTTGAGTTATTTTTCCTAGATTGAGAAGAAGAAGAAGAAGACTGTTGTCTGTTCCTTTTAGACCGTTTAAAAAACTTTCTAAGTTTTCTAGCCACTAAGATTAAGTCATCATCTAATTCACTATCGCTACTACTTTCACTATTATTATGTGTTTCAGTTGTTTTTAAAGCAATAGAATTACTGGTAGATTTTGATGACTCGGACTTCCATTGATTTAGTTTTATCTCGTATAATCTAAGTGAGCCTATCAATTCGTCCATTTCAGTGATCGACTTTGTTTCCTCAATTGTTGTGACTTAAGGATCCCATTCAGCAGGAAGACTCCGTAGCACTTTTTGAACTTTCTCGTTGTTGGTAAACGATTTTCCTAAAGATTCAAGTGCATTGAAAACGTTAGTAATCCTCAAATCCATAGATGTTATGGATTCGTTCGGCAACATTTTTAAAGATTCAAGCTCAGGCATAAGCATGTTTATTTTTGACTCTTTTACACCACTAGTATCTTCAAGCTTTAATTCTAGTGGTTTTCACATATCATGTGTACTTGTGCAATTTGAAACATATCCTGCTTCAGAAGTCGTTAGTCTATTCAAAAGTAATTGCATACCTTAAGCATTCATGGACATTTTCTTTTTATCTTCAGTTGACCATTCACTTTTATATTTTTGTACTTCTTGTGTGAATCCACTAACTTGTACTATTTTCATTGGAATGTACATTCCATCTTCAGCTATAGACCATAAATCGATGTCTATGGCCATTAAGAATAGTCTCATCCTAAGTTTCAAATGAAAGAAATTATTACCATTAAAAAGAGGAAGACGTTGTGTAGACATACCTTCTAACTCATCTTTGTGAGAAACTCTGACCATTGTATGTACCTTTGATTTGAGATGTACATGCTACAAAGAATTGTTGTTTCTTGGCCTTTTCTTGTTTGTATAGTGTTGAATCTTGCTTCTTTGAGTGGTGTTGGCCTTGCTTTGATACCAATTGTTGGACCGTGCACCTGCAGTAAACACCACTAGAGGGGAGGGGATGAATAGTGGTTAGCAGAAATTACACTACCACCCTTGGTTGAAATCCCCTTTGAAAAACAAAATTTGTGACCTCCTCGAATTCTGGAACCGTTTTTGTAAAATTCAAAACTCACTGTACACAACTCCAAAAATTATGAATCTTTTTTCAGATCTTAACTTCGATGTCTTGACAAGACTCTGCTTAAAAATTAGATAAAAATAAGATCGTTTGACCCTTCAAACAAAAAACAAAATTCAGATAGTCAATCTGGACAGAATCGGACAGAATAGTGCCGAACTTTGAAAACGTGTTTCTCTTTGAATACTCAACCAAAAAGGATGATCTTTATATCAAAACACTCCTTAGGATGTCTAGTTTATTTTTTAGGCCCTGAACTTAAAGAATTCTTGATGAAAATAGATTTCAATTTTTCTCAAAACTGGTCAAATTGCATCCAGATTGGTGCAGTTATCTTGAAATGAACGAAATACTAAATTTCCTTTGCTCAAATCAAGTGATTCTTGTTGCAAATGAAAGCTAACAGTCTGAAGTGTAACTCCACCAAAAATCATGAATTTCGAAAATGTTTTGCTATTTTTCAAAACATGAGAAGTTGTGTGAAATCTGAAGTCAAAACGGACAGAAAAACAAAAAAGTAAAAAGAAGACAAGAACACCAAAGATTTATCCTGATTCGGTCAATGTGAAATACTCCAGTCCCAAGGGATACCTTTAATTGGAGTTCATTATTGTATGAACACAATTACAACAAGATCCAGGCTTGATCCTTAGGTTAAACACCAACCATATTCAAGACTTGGATGAACACATCTATGCAACTCTTGGTTGCAACACTCTATGACCTATTGGTGTAGCACTATAAACTTGGCTAACCAATCTTACAAAGATAAACCAAGAAGGAATGCATATGTAGCTCAACAACAACAAGAAATGAAACACCTTAGCATTACAAGAAAGAATCAAGAGGAAGAGAATAGCAAGAATGATCTTTAAGTTTGCTTGAAAGTTGTGTGTCTTTCTTCTTCACCTTTGCCTTCTATTTATAGGGTTAAATGAGCCTTGAAGATAAGAACTCCAATGTGTCACCATCTTCATCATCAATACTTATGTGTCTTCACACCATTGGTTTGCCATATAAACACCTTGTTCACTTGGTAAAATGAAACAACATAATTGGTCCACCTTGGACACTTGTTTGGCCGAAATTTTTGTCTTCAAAAATGACTTGGAATTGCTTGAAAGATGAAGATAATACCAAGGGATAATACCACCAAGAAACCTTCAACTCCTTGGCAAGATAATAGGGCATGTGAAAACTCCATTTGACTCAAAAAAATATGCTCCAAAACAGTCTCCTAGCCATTGCCTTTGAATTTCAAATTTTCAAGTTGGCAATTTTGACAACTAGTTTCTTTTTGGTTGTCCACTTGGCATAAAGTCATAAAATGAATACACCATCATTTACACATGTAAATACACGTTTGTAGGGCTGATATATATGAATACCAACTTAGATTTTTGAAGAAGAAATCAATAAAGAATAGTTGACAAGATTATGTCAACATATAACACCAAAATTCCCACAATTTCTCCTTGTATGTTGTGATGAATTTTGCACCATTAAAACCTTTAAAATCTCTGAAAATGATGATTGAGATTCTCCAATAACATATATAAGAAGATCTTCAAGAAAAAATAGAATGTCACATCACAACTCGTCACATATCCCGCTACTGTCGATAATATCATCAAATGAGAAAAATAATAGAAAAACACCAAATAATCTTCAAGATAATCATAAATGAGCTTTAGAATGAAGAAAATAATATGATAAAGAGATTCCTTGAGTGAAAATACTGAAACTGCCCTCATGGGTCCAAAATGCCCCTAGTGAGAGAAAACTCTAGAAATGACCCCGATGGTCAGAAATACATATAATAACACCTTTGTGATGATAAATAAGATATGAATGTGTCCTTGAAATATTTTCACCATGTCATTTACCTACAAAACTTAAAATACCAATTTTGCCCTTTTTGGTAAGTTGTAGAAACTTTCAAGGCACATTAGCCACAATACATTTATAATCATCAAAAAAACATAATGACAACATGATGAATATATATAAAACATGTACAAGTGAAAACAACCATTTTATCACATTTTAGAAAAATATTTTAAAAAACCCTAGACTTCAATCAATCGAAGTGCCTCAGCTTCAGAGATCGATGTCTCACAGTGAGGTCTTGGTTTTTCTCTACCTTACATGGATCGATCAGTGTGAGGGTTTGATGTACATCGATCGATCGAAGTGCAACAACCTGAGAGATCGATGCCATTTTTCTTTACTTTTCAACTTTTAATCATTCATAACATTATATGTGACAATTTGAAGTAGCTACCACTTAAAATTATGACCTTGAAAATTATCCAAAGATATTTCTCAACATAAGTTCTCGCCAAGCCAGGTTTATCCTCTTCCTTTTTCCTTTTTCTTTTTTCTCCTTTCCCGTCTAGCTTCTCATCATCATTTTTTTTTATCAGGAGAAGATTCATAGTCGACCTCAAGAGAGGTGGAAGAATTTCCGACTCAGCTTCCTTCTTTGGCTCGCGCGCCTGCTGAATTGAAACCCTCTACAAAAACTGCAAGGGGGCCAACCCTGCGGCAAAGAAGAAGGCGCAGGGATTAGGGCCCTTCTACAACGGCTGCTGGTGCGTCTTCCTCTTGAAGACCAAGGACGTCGAGGCCCCTGTTTGGATAGTTTGAACAAACAGGCTCGACGGTGAATCAGTTGGTGGCTCGACAGTTAAACGAGCTCATAGTCCTCCCCGCAGATCGTCGCATGACGGAGTCCATGGACTGGGATATGCTGACGAACTGTATTCAGAGCAATATGGCCTTGGTGAGCCATACTTTTCATGGTGCATTCATCGCAGTATTCAGTTTGGGTAGTCCAAGATGCATAACTCGACCCTGTTGGTTTGTGCAGTTTAGAGCTCAAGAGCTAGGTTATATGGCAAGGACGGATGAGCTGAGGAGACTGGTCCATGTTTAAAACTAGAGATGCATGGCACTGACTCGGCGTACCGAAGGAATGGCCAAGGAAAGAAGCCCTGTGGTCCAATAACTCTTCACTTTGAAGCAGACACTTCTCTATCCAAATCTAATTCTCGGGTGGATGAGCTACAGGGGAGAGTGGCGGACTTGGAGCTATTGTCGGCATAGGCCCACTCACATGTGGAGTCTCTGTAGAGAGAACTGGACAATGAAAGGAAGAGCAGGGCTGATCTAGAGCAGCAATTGACTCAGTCACAAGAGGCTTATCATCTGCTGACGAGCTCTTTCGAGCGCCAGCTGGCCGATGCCCGAGTGATCGTAGTAGCTCAATTGAGACAGTCTTGGCTCTTCCTGGAGAATGGTTGTGCTATGGATCTATGTTTTGTAAATGGGTCAAACGAGAGCAATCGATGTCTATTTAGAGGTGGATCAGCAGCTCAACAGAGAGGACTTGTATAGCTCCGCCGCAGAGGTCGAATTCGATGAGCAGCTCTAGCAATTCAAAAATAGGGCTGGCCTCAAGGACACCAACGAGTAGATTAGGTTGTGTTCGCTTCGTAGCATGATAATCTTGCGCTGTGAATAGTCTCTAACTCTGTAAAGCTGTGAATAAAAAAGTAGTTTGCCTCTGCCTTTGTCCTTCTATTTTCTTGGTTTAGCCTTTTTGTTTTTGTTTTATAGAGGACAATATCTCACAACTTTAAGCAACTCGGATGCTTTAAGTATGCTGAACACTGGTTGAGTAATTTTTTTTTAATTGAGTAAGGGTAAACCTGTTAATCAGCCGCTAATCCTCTATGAGAGATTTTTCGGGTGAGCTCGTCTTGATAGAGAGTACACTTAAGTAAATAACTTTCTAACCATGAATAGGCCAGGCTCTGTAGCGAGGGTGTAGACCTTAGGAAGGATCTTGTATAGATGTAGAGATTTGTACTTCCGATGTTCTTTGTTTGTCTGAACTTCCTGGTTGTAATTGCTTTCACCTTATGAATGAGAAGCTCTGTTTTTTGCAATTGTGTTCTGGTTTGCGTAAACAGTTTACTTTCAAGTTTTCTTGATCCAAAATGGTAGAGATGCCTGTTTCAGCCCATAAGACACATCAACCAACTGATTTATAATTGATCTCATCTTCGAAAACACAAGCTGCTCTGACTTCCGGTTAGACTGGCCGAGTATTGGCAGGTTTTATAAGATTGGACTCAAAATCCAGTGCAGTATCGTTATTTAATCAGTCATCGAAGTTGAGCCAAGCTGTTGAAGTCGGTATTTTGATCAACTAATGTCATTTGCCGAGGTGAATCCCCTCATGAACCATGACATAGAGGAAAAATATTGCTTAAGGACTCAAAAGGAGAGCGAATCCCACAATTTGCATCTTCTTTTGATGCCGGCTGAGGTGAATCCCCTAATGAACCATGAGACGGAGGAAAAGTGTTTGAAAGACGAAGTAAAAGGAGAACATGTCATATAGTTTGCGCCTTCTTTTGAGGCTAGCCGAGGTGAATCCTCTTAGGAACCATGAGTCAGAGGAAACGTATTGCTGAAGGACGCAAAAAGAGAGCGAATCCCACTATTTGTGCCACCCTTCTGAGGTCGGCCAAGGTGAATCCCCTTATGGACAATGACATAGATGAATAGTGTTTGAAGACGATGCAAAAGAGGAGCATGTCCCACGATTTGTTCCTTTTTTTTGAGATCGATCAAGGTGAATCCCCTTAAAAACCATGAGGCAGAGGAGACATATTGAAGAATGACACAAAAGGGGAGCATGTCCCACGATTAGCGCCTTCCTTTTGAGGTCGGCCGAAGTTGAATCCTATTAAGGACCATGAGGTAGAGGAAACATATTGGAGGACGACACAAAATGGGAGCATGTCCCACGATTTGCGCCTTCCTTTTGAGGTCGCTTGAGGTGAATCTCCTAAAGAACCATGAGGCAGAGGAAATATATTGGAGGACGACGCAAAAGGGGAGCATGTCCCATGATTTGTGCCTTCCCATTGAGGTCGGCCGAGGTGAATCTCCTTATGAACTATGAGGCAAAGGATACACATTTGAACTATCGAGAAAATATAGCTCACATGTATAAAACACACTTAGGATGAAGAAGAATCACACCTCAATATCATTTACAATGGCCTTAAAGCCTTATATATACAAGAGGAAGCTCCACCGGCTAGTCAATTGACATGACTCTGCAACGGTTACTTTACTGGATAAAAACCATCAGGTAAAATAATACAAAATTATCAAGTTGATGATGGTTCGATTGTCCTATGATTAATCTACAATTATATACACTAACTTGATAAAAATAAGCAGAATACATAGGAAAGTATATGTAAGAACAAGTGTTTGATGCTTGAATAAACATGTTCGACCTAATGCCTCAATGAGGCTGGCATATCCTTAGCATGCCTGGTTTGGGGCTTGGCACGCCACGTTCATCCTTGTTGTTTTGGTTTGTTTGTTCACCTTGTGAGGCAGGTATTCCAAGACTCCCCCTCAAGCTAGAGGTGTAGATATTAATACGCCCTAGCTTGCTTAGTAATGTCTTGAAAACTTGAGTGTTTAAAGGTTTGGTGAGTATGTCTGCAATCTGTTCTTTAGACCTCATGAAGTGGAGTTGTAGCTCTCTGTCCTCAATTTTTTCCCTTAAGAAATGCATGTCAATCTCAATATACTTGGATTTGTCATGCTGCACAAAATTTTTGGCCATATGGATTGCAGATATGTTGTCACAGGTACACATGGATAGGAAGCTTCATAGTAATCCTCAGATCTTTCATCACCTTATGATCCATAAGCCTTCACATAGTTCAGCTTCAACACTACTTCTGGTTACAACATGATGCTTCTTGCTCCTCCATGTCACCAAGTTTCCCCCATAGGTATGAGGCATATCCAGATGTTGATCTCATATATGTTGTGGATCCTGCCCAATCTGCACCGATGAAAACTTGAATGTCCCTTGTCTGAGTTCTTTGAAAAAACAATCCCTGGCTAGAAGAGGATTTTAGATATCTCAAAATTCTGAGAGCACAGTTATAATGTCTTGCAGTGGGATTATGCATGAATTGGCTAATAAAACTTACCCCATAACAAATGTCTAGTATAGTTTAAGACAAATAGATCAACTTACATATTAATCTCTGATACCTTTGCTTGTGTGTGTATGCAGACCTTCTTTGGTTTATACCTAGGTTCAACTGCAGTACTTGCAGGTTTACAATTAGTCATGCCAATGTCTTGCAGCAAGTCTAAAATATACTTTCTTTTGAAGATGCATATGGAATACCTTAACTGTCCTAACTCCTTTACCTCAAATGACTTAGCTAACAGTTTCTTTGTTTCTATGATGTCACTATAGTGATTTCCAGTCAGAATTGTATCATCTACATATATAAGAATAATAACATAGCACAAACTCTTAACAAATTTTATGAATAAGGTATGATCATTAAGATACCGAGAAAAGCCAAGGGAGGCTACTATTGAGTTGAATCCTTTGAACCATGACCTAAGAGATTGTTTTAGACTACAAAGTGACTTATTTAGTTTGCATACCATGTTTTTCTTAGATTCAGAACTGAATCCAGGTGGGATATTCATATGAACTTCCTCTTCCAAGTTACCATTAAGAAATGCATTCTTAATGTCAAGTTGGAAGAGTGGCCAGTCAAGGTTGATAGCAAGAGAAAAGAATAATCTTACAGTGAAACCTTTTGCTACAGGTGCAAAGGTCTCTTCATAGTCTATTCCAAACATTTAAGTGAAACCTTTTGCAACCAACCTGGCTTTGTACTTGTTGACAGATCCGTCAGAATTGTATTTGACTGAAAAAATCCATTTACATCTCACATGTTTGTTACCATCTACAGTAGGTATGATCTCCCAAGTCCTATTTCTGATAAAGGCATTCATTTCCTTAGCAACTTCTTTCTTCCACTTAGGGTGTGCTAAGGATTCATGAATATTCCTTGGAAATTTTATACTTTCAAGTGAGGAAACAAAAACTTTAGAGTTAGCATTCACATAATTATATGAAATGTAATTTTCAACAGGATACACTTGCTTCACACATGTCCCGACCCCCTTTTTTATGGCAATGGGTCTATCATCAATTTGAAAAATTTCTCTGATTGAGGAAGATTCACCCTCAGTTACTTCAATACTCATATCTAGGTCCTCTAGATAATCAAAGTTAACTTGATTTCCTCTGAGATGAGTGCTGGTTCTCCCCCTCAACTGAAGTACTTTCTCCTCTTATAGTCTCATTGTTAGACAAATCAATAATACTCTAGGTATTCCATTCCTTTTCATGTTCAGAATCAATGATTCCTTTATCATAGAATCCCTTAGATTCATCAAGGACTACATCAAGTGAAACATACATCTTTCTTGATGTAGGAGAATAACATTTATATCCTTTCTGTGTATGAGAATACTGAAGAAAAATGCACTTCTCTGACCTCATATCCAGCTTACCTCTAAATTGCTCTGGAATGTGTTTATAAACAATGCAACCAAATACTCTCATAGGCAGTTCAGAGAACAAGTTAGAATTAGGAAAACAATCAGATAAATCATTCTTAGGGGTCACATAGTTTAGGACCTTATATGGCATTCTATTAATCAGAATAGTAGCAGTGAGTACACCCTCTCCCTAGAAGTGCTTAGGAACTTTCATAGACATCATAATTGCTCTTGTTACTTCAAGAATATGCTTATTCTTCTTGTCTGCTACTCCATTTTTTGTTGTGTGTAGGTGAAGAGGTGTGATGGTGAATGCTCTTAGCGTTGAGATATTCTTTCAGAGATGATTCCAAATATTCAAGGCCATTATCAGTTGTTAAAATTTTTATTATGGTTGTAAACTGATTTTATATCATGCATATGAATTTCTTAAGAATGTCTCCAACTTCATATTCGTGTTTCATTAAATAAAGCCAGATAAGTCTTGTATGATCATCAACAAATGTGATGAACCACTTTGCAACATTGATGTTTGCTACCCTTGAAGGTCCCCATATATCAGAATGGATTAAATTTAATGGAGCACTGCTTATATAGTCCTTTTTTTGATGACTGGTTCTACAACTTTTTGCAAGCAAGCACTCTTAACAAAATAAATCAGATTGTTTGACATTGGTGAACAAGGCTGGCATGAGCCGTCTGAGGTACAAGAAGTTAGGAAATCTCTTATGCCATAGAAATATACTCTCAGTATTCCTACTAGCAATCATACAAGATCCTATACTAGTTTGATTACCAAGAGAACTTGACTCTTCAGCTTGGAGGATGAATATTCCATTGACCTTATTAGCACTGCTAATCATTTTCTTAGAGAAGATCTCCTGAAAATAATCTTTAGAGGATGAGAACCTTACTTCGCATATATTATCTTCAGCAATCTTTCCTACATATATCAAATTAAAACTTCGCTCAGGCTAAACAATACATTTTTTAGTTTCAAATTCTCTGTTAACTAAATGTTTCCACACCCAACTATTCAGATTCCGGCACCATTAGCCACCTTAACTCTAGCATGGGGTATTAAATGAGACAAAGTCAGTTAACCTTTTTCTATTCCAAGTCATATGATGTGTGGAACCAGAGTCAACAATCCAAGTAGACTTGAATTTAGAATTTTTACCATAGCCAGCCATAGTGGCATGAAAAACTTCCTGGGGTGTATCCATAGGTTTTTGTTGGGTTTTATATTGCTTCATAAACTGGAGAATGTCATCTAGTTGACTATGGATTGGAACATCAGAAGGTCCAATGACACAATTGCTAGAAACATTTAGATTGGAGCCTCTCCAGGTATTTCTGGCAAAAGCTTGAGACCTCTAGGGTTCAGGATTTTTCCACTACTCATTGAATCTGGGTGGAGGCCTACCATGCTTTGCAAAGCATCTTTCCTCAGTGTGGCCAGTTTTCTTACAGAATTTATAGAAGGGTCTAGAGTCATTACCCCTTCTATGATCATTATGGGATGGTGGAACATATCTCCTGGCTGCTATATTAGCAGTGGTGTGATCATGTTTAGCAAGCTATAGTACAGACACAATCATTGCAATCCCTTCAGTAGTTGAAGAGGAACCCATCATGAGTTTTATTATGCTTTCCTCTTGTCTTATTTCAGAAACTACATTATTCATAGAGGGTAGAGGTTTAGTGCCAAGGATCCCTCCTCTAACAGCACCCAATTCCTTGTTTAAACCAGCTAGGAATCTGAAGATCCTTCTAGTTTCAGTGATACTTTTATACATCTTATTTGCTTCTTGACTTGGTCATTTATGGGAATCATATACATCAATTTGTTGCCAGAATCGTTTCAACTGTCCAAAATACACATTTGCTGGAGAGTTTCCTTGCTTGATGTCATGAAGCATGACATCTAGCTCGTAGAACTTAGAGATATTGTCCACCTTGCAGTACATATATTGCGTTGCCTTCCAAATCTTAGCAATAGAGTCATATAAGATGAAATTGTCACTTATGTCAGTGGTCATTGACCCAATCAACCATGACATGATCATGGAATTTTCAGCATTCCATATTTAAAAATGAGCATCACTTTCATTTGGAATTTCAATCTCATATTTAAGGTAATCTTCCATACCTTTGCTCGTGATAAACATTTTGACAGCTCTGGACCAGGCTAGACAATTGTTCTCATTCAGTTTGCGGTTGGTTATAGTAACAGAAGTGGAATCGACTGTTTTATGGCTTGAGCTCACTCTTGTGGAATTAGTGGGAACAACAGCAAGGCTAGGATTAGATGGAGCTTCACTTTCAGCTGGTTCCATATCTCAGTTTTTCTGGGCACAGACAATTTAAAACTAAAAAGACAATGAAGAAGATGAATAGTAACCAGAAAGTTTGAATTATGAGCTCACGTATAGCACCTTAGGTTTGATACCATATAAAGAAAATAGAGCTCAATTGTATAAAAACCATCAGGTAAAAACTATCAGGTTAAAGCCTTATATATACAAGAGAAAGCTCCAACGGCTAGTTAGACAACATGACTGTCAACGGCTACTTTGCCGGATAAAAACCATCAGGTAAAATAATACAAAATCATCAAGTTGATGATGTTTCGATTGTCCTATGATTAATCTACAATTATATACACTAACTGGATAAAAATAAGCAGAAATACATAAGAAATTATATGTAAGAACAAGTGTTTAACGCTTGAATAAACTTGTTCGACCTAATACCTCAATGAGGTTGGCAAATTCTTGGCACGTCTATTTTGGGGCTTGGCATGCTAGGCTTGGGGATTGGCACCCCAGGTTCATCTTTGTTGTTTTGGTCTGCTTTTTCACCTTGTGAGGCGGGTATTCCAACATGAACCTTGTGGCCCCACGTCAGGGGCAGAATAGAGTGGCTCGGGCACGATTGTAAATAATGGGTGCCGCGGCCCTGAGCATGCCTAATAGGGGAGTTGGGATAAACCTACTTCATATCTAAATGTGCTTGCATTTTTGAAATAGTATAAATAACAAACAACAAATGCTTGTTTGCTTTCGAACATTAGGCTAACTTCTAATCTTAGCTTGAATGAGCGTGGCCACCTTGGAGGCTAACAGTGGATGTCCTTGGGTACAAGGCTAATCACCTCGGCAAGCTCACATAGCATTTTAAGGCTCAACTGAAGTGATTCAAATGACCACCCTGGGAGCGTCTTTAGCATCGACCAGTATGGGTTATACTTGCATGCATAGTGCCATGATGTAGTCGTCCATTCAGTCCAGTTTGTATCTTCATTAGATGCCCCTCGGCAATAGTCAGGTCAGCATTTCTTGTCTTGAGGGGGTCAATAAAACCGCAATCAGTTGTGTAGCCTTATTTGTGGGTTATAAAATTCTTGCAAATAACCTAGTTCAATCAGGCATTCAATTTCACTAGACAACTACATGCAGTCTTCTGTGTCATGGCCAATGTCCTAATGTAAGCCACAGTACAACATTGGATCTCTTTTGATCTTTGGCCCTGTCAAGGGGGAGGGCTCCTTCCTAACCCCTCTTCCTTCATGACGGCCAAAATGTGGGTCTTAAAGGACAACAAATGCAACCCCTCTTTTCCATGGCTTCCTAGCCGCTTTAGAGCACCACGCTTTTCTCGTTACTCACCCCAGCACTCTTTCAAACTTCTCTTCCATATCAGAGTGGCTGCAGCGCCTTTCGTGCAGTCTCTAAATGTTGTGTTCGGGTCTCCAATAGCTCGGTGGTAAGTGATGGCTTGCAGTGTGCTTCGACCGTAAATCCCTTTTGCAACTCTGGAAGGTATTCTGGACGTGTTAGGGGAATACTCCAAATGCTCATGCCTCTAGGGGGAGTCATAAGAGGGAACTTCCCTTTGTGTGGCCATAGGGGCCTTTCCTTTCATTTCGTTCACCACATCCTGGAACATGCTTGTGTTTTGGGCCACATACTGTGTGGCCCTGACGTGTTCCTCGTAAGTCAATCTGGCTGCAGCATTCAAGGGCCCCCTTAACCATCGAAGTCCTGCTCCGGTGGACGACCAGGAGTATCTTCATGCCTTTGGGGGTGGGAGGTTCCTGCCCCTATGTTGGATGTTGTTATCCATCTTGAAGAAATGGGATATGGGCTATCTGCTCAAACGAATAAATACAAAGGTTTGGCCCTTGCTTTTAGCACCACTTGACGAAGTTAGATCTTCACGAAAAGTCCATACGAAAACGCCGTTAGCACCCTGTTGAGACGCAACTGGTTGCTAAAGGTAACTTCCTAAAAACCTACATATGAGAAACGACGTTAGAGGTCTTGGGGGCTACTGCTCCAGGAAAAATCCTTCTGACGCTCAAGTCAACTTTGGGCATATAAATGGCGATGGATAAAAAATAGAGGGCAGAGCAAGTTGTCTAGGTTTTACCCTGATAGGTTGGTGGCTGTCTTTGAAGTGTGAAGGTAGTGTGTTCAGCCTGTTCTGTTCTATGTCTGGTTGTCGATCGACTGGATCCTTTTTCTACTGGGGGAGTTCTCACCTTTTATGCATTGGGCCAAGGCTAGTGCATGTTGAGGATCTATGAGACGATGATATCTGGCTATCATGTTGGCAGTCCTCATCCGCATGGCAGCCACGTGGTGCCACGCGGTCTGGTGCATAGCAAGGATTGCTTGCTAGCGGGTGTGTGCTCTGGTCTGTGGCCAAGCTTAGGTGCATCCTCTTGGCAGTGTGTCCAAGAGACAAGGTAGGGGTGGCACAGCCTGAACTGACCTACGACGAATAGCTGAGCTTTCCCTCAGATTAGGCTTGCCGAGTAGAGGAGTAGTAGGCAACAGGGTCCTAGTAGACTAGGAGCGGGACGGAAGAGCAAGTAGGTTTCGTCATCCGTGACTGAGATTAACAAGATCATCCAGTGCCTTTTTGGTCGAGCATATGTGGGAGCAGTGACGTTGACCAAGACTTTACTCTGTTAAGCGACATTGACTGTTTAAGGATTTACCCGAATAAGCTTGTCTTTATCTCTAGTGGGAATTTATCCCTATCAGCTATATTCTTCCTGGGTATGGATATTCTTCATGCACAGCTGGAGGCGAGACCCAGCTATATGTGGCATAGCCTCTTATGGGTCATGATCTTCTTGCACTTGGGGTTAGGTGGAGAGTTGACCATGGACGTGCTATCCATGTATATTCTGATCGTAAGATCCCTATTGAACCAAGTTGCAAGCCTATAATTGGTGCACACAGCATGGACACTGATTCGCGGTATGAGACTAGATGATTATTGATGGATGCGTAAGGAATGAGGAACCGGTACAGGTACAGTTTTTCAGGCTTGAAGCAGAGAAAATTATTGATGTCCCGAGCGTGAATGCCTTGCAACCATACATGTTCATTTGGAATTTTCTGGAAATAATTCAAATATGACTAATTTACTTTTGTACAATAATGGACGACTTGCCGAGCTCAAAGTAAGTTGGATTGATCTGCAAAATCAAGACCGTACAGATAGAGCAATTGAGTTTGCGTTCTGAACTGTCAACTGACCTGAGTGGTTCTATTCTATCAGTCTTCCAGCCGAATTGAACTAAAGTCAGATAGATCAGATCTGTCTAGTCAGCATAATTGTATTTGCGTTCTAGGCTGATTACTAGCCTGCCGACCCCGGCACCACAGCACAACAAACGAGAGTTGTGCTCTCAGCCGCTTCAGGCGAGCATAGCTCAGCATGGAAGAGCTGCAGAATAAAAAATGTCCTCAGCCACATAACAAGGCTCAGCACAAACCAAAGTTCAGCAAGGCTGCCTCAGAACAAAGACTGTTCTAAGCACAACAGCAGAGCTCAGTTTGGCAATAACCCCAACAACTTAGCTAAACAGAGATCCGAGGTGAGTCCAGGACTCTTTTCTTAAGACGTTACTGCTCCGGTACACTGTGCCCAACCAGAGGAGCAACTGTCCTCAGAATACAGCGGAGATCAGTTCAGACGAGCGGCACTGCAGTGTTGAACTTTACAAACCTTTAAGATGTCCTCACCTTCTCGGTATACGAAAATGCAAAGTGTTTGGGAGAGGATGAAAATACAGCGAGGGAGATTGCAGAGAAAGAAAGGAACTTTTAATTCTGAGTGTGTATCCACAGAGGTCACCTTTGGCCATTATTTATTGGGAAATTCTGAGGTCAGCAGTTACAGTCAGTCCAATCTCAAGCGTAAGATCAGATACCTGCTCGGCCTGAACAATTGGATCATATAACCACGCTAGGTCTGCCCTCAGCCGTCAGATTAACTAAATGTTCAATCAGAGCCGTCGGATCAAAACAAATTCATATCAGCTCAGCCAATTAAAGTTTAACAACTTTACAAAATTTAACCGTAGCCTAATCTTAACAACCTGGAGAGTTCGAACGAATCAAACTCTTCCCTGGCTGATAAGATCCGACCCGGTGCTACAGGACCCACCCTGCAGTTTGCAGCCCGCAGTCCAGCCTGTTGTCCAGTCAACAACCTAAACCCATCATGTACACAACTCAGTCTGCTACCTGAGGCCATGCCCAGGTACGGGCCGAGCTGAGCTCACTCTTCCTTTTACTTTGAACATTAATTTTGCATTCACTCGTTATCAGAATCAAGTTATTCAAAATCCTACATTTATCTAATCGTCGCGTAGATAATTGAAGACTCATTTGTTTCTACTTATCACTAGTGAAACTAATCATAATATTAGCTCAAAATACGTTGCTAACCACAGTTTGCAACGTGGCCTAATTTCAATACTTTCCATTTACTACAACAATCCCCCACATGAATGGGAATTAATGCATAGTGTTAATGCAGACTCTACCGAGAAGTCAGGAAAGAAAATGTTGCATCACACAAGGTAGCTTTTGGCCTTGAACTTTTCTTAGTGAAATACTATCGGATCCACTCAGCTAATTAGTAAACTTCTTGCCTTGAACTAACCAACCTTTAGTGTGAACCTAGACAACTGTACTCATACAACATTTTCTTTAACACCTTTTTGGTTCTGATGATTGTGTTCATTTTGGCCATGAACCACCCAGTTTCAGAAAGTGCATCAGAGAACTTTGGCCTTACAAAATCCTCACAGAAGCGACCACACTTCACACTTACATAGGTGTTTCCTATCAAGAGTATTCTGTCATACCCCACTTGATATATCAAGATATAGGAAATATTATAAGCCTCAGCTTACCCTCATTCCTCTGCAGACAGCACTTTTATTCCTCATTCCTTTTGTCCTACATGCCGTTATAAAGAATCATGTATTTTAGGTTTTAGTCCCATTCCGTTTATCAAAATTGACATCCGATCTCAAGGGAGCCTTTTGTAAGCAGATCCGCAAAATTCTCCTTTGATTTTACATAATCAATGGAAATCACGCCATTAGAGATCATCTTCTTAATGGTATTGTATATCCGGCACATGTGGCAAGACTTACCATTATAAATGCTACTTTGTGCTCGTCCTATAGCCGAATGCTAATAGGAGCGATTAGCTTAGGATAGCAAGGCCCATCTTCTAGGAAATTTCAAAGCGATTCAGCTTCTTCCCCAGCCTTATCAAGTGTTATAAACTCTGTTTCCATCATGGAATGAGTTATGCACATTTGCTTCGTGGATTTTAACGACACAACACCTCCACCAACAATGAATAAATATTCACTCATGGACTTAGAATCTTATTGTCAGATATCTAGTTGGCATCATAGTAGCCTTCCAATACTGCTGGATATCTAGAGTAATGCAATCAAGATTCGTTGTATACTTTAAGTATCTCATTACTCTATTAAGAGCATTCCAATGTTCATCACATGGATTGCTGGTAAACCTACTCAATTTGTTTACCAAACACGCTATGTTTGGTCTTGTACAATTAGTTATATACATCAAACTTCCAATCACTTGTGAGTACTCCAATTGAGCCACTGGCTCGCCTCGATTCTTCCTTAAGTGTGTACTTAAGTTAAGTGGAGCCTTCACAGGTTTCACATCAAGCATATTGAAAAACGTTTTAGAACAGATTCAATATAATAAGTTTGTGACAACAAGTCCTTCGGTTATCCTAGAAATTTTAATTCCTAGAATAACGTTAGCAACTCCCATATCTTTCATGTCAAAGTTTCTCCTCAACATCTTCTTTGTATTTAAGATGATATACCGAGTACTACCCATGATTAGCGTGTCATCCACATAGAGACATACTATCACATACACATTTTATGTGACCTTGATATAGACACACTTGTCACACTCATTGATCTTGAAATCATTCGCTAACATAGCTTGATCAAATTTCAAGTGACTATTTTAGCGCTTGCTAAGTCCATACAAGGACTTGATGAGTCTACATATTTCCGACTCTTGTCCTGGAACCACAAACTCTTCCGGTTGTTCCATATAGATTTCTTCATCTAACTCACCATTCAGAAAAGTAGTTTTCACATCCATCTAGTGGATTTCCAGATTATAGACTATAGTAATAGCAACTAGGATCCTTATAGACGTGATTCTAGTTACCGGTGAGTAGGTGTCAAAAAAGTCAAAGTCTTCCTTTTGCCGATAGCCTTCAGCTACCAATCTGGCTTTGTACTTTTCAATAGACCCATCCTCTTTCAACTTCTTCTTAAAAATCCACTTGCACCCGAGTGGTTTACTTCATGGTGGAAGATCAACCAACTCCCAAGTGTGATTCTTTCGTTCGCCAAATCTTGTTTAGTTCTATCCGAGCTAGATTTTGTCTTAATCTTTGTGGAAGAAGAAGAAGCGGTTCACCAGCCACTACATCTGTGGATCCCACCAAAGGGGAACAAGAGTTGTAACAATAAAATAAATAATAGGGAAATAAAAAAAGAAATGACTTAAGGGAGTAGATTAGGCTAAATGGTTAAACCTACGCATCTTTCTGTGGATTCATTTGCTCATAGGTGCGTACCCTTGCTTTGAACCTAGCCCTCTTTTGGGCATAGGCATTGAAAGACGGCTTTCGGAATAGGCTTTTTGGTAGGAAAAACCTTCGCTTCCGCTATAGATTGTTTACAATACTCAGCGGTTCGATCCGTTAGGTTCTTCGATTTGTTCAGAAAAGAAACGAGAGACAAGAAAACATCTCCGTGAAAAAGACGTTTCTGGTGTTTTAGTCACCTTTCAGTGGAGCTTCTGCAGTTGACATTACCTTGTAAAAGTTCCTTGGCTCATTTCTACCATATAGGTTAGAAAATTAGGACCAAAAGAAGTTGGTATTCTGGCACGCTTGCTTTGACGAATTTCCTCATCACCTTGAGGAGTCGCCTCACGCATACGCTTACAAATTCTTGTTTCTTCTTCTTGTTTCTTGTCTTTCATCGGAAGACATCCTCGAAGAACACTGTGTTCCTTGACTCCATGACAACATTTTCATGTATGTCAGGAACATCAGATTTATGCACCAAGAAACGATATGCACTACTAATCGTTGCATATCCGATGAATATGCAATCAACCGTTTTAGGCCCAATTCTTACTTGTCTTGGTTTAGGTACAACAACCTTAGCCAGACACTTCCACACTTTCAAGTATTTATAGCTAGGCTTGTAGCCATTCCAAAGCTCATACGGTTTTCATCCATCTGCTTGGATGGAATTCCATTCAAAATTGACGTAAAATGAGAGAACAGCTTCCCCCACAAATTTTAGAGTAAGTCCGAACTTATCAACATGGCATTCATCATCTCTTTCAGAGTTCGGTTTTTTCATTCCGCAATACCATTCGATTGAGGTGTATATGGTGCAGTCCTTTAATGAATAATGACATGTTCTGAACAGAATTCGTTAAATGGTACATTATATTCGCCTCCTCTATCACTACGAATTGCTTTAATTCGTTTGCGAAGTTGATTCTCAACTTTATTTTTATAGTCTTTGAGAGCATCAAGGGCCTCGTCTTTGCTACTTAGCAAATAGACATAACAGTATCGTGTGCAATCATCGATAAACCACCTCTTGTTTGCACAATCTTTAAATCACACACGTCGGTATGAATTAAATTCAAAGGTTTAATGTTCCTTTCTATTGAATGAAATGGCGCTCTTGCCATCTTTGCTTCAACACATATTTGGCATTTCTTATTATGAGATTTAAATTTGGGTAACAAGTCAAGATTAACCATATGTTGTAATGACTTATAATTCACATGTCCAAAATGAAAATGCCATAAATAAGAAGATTCAAGCATGTAAACAGAAGAGGAAGAATTCTCATTAGCCTCTGTGGGCAAATCTCTTTTGGGTACAATAGTGATGACATTCAATTTAAGCATCCTATTCGACAAATACCCCTTCCCCAAATACATGCCATTTTTTGAAAGAATAACCTTAGTGGACTCCAACACTAGTCTAAAGCCATGCATGACTAGAAGAGATCCAGATACTAAATTCTTCCGAATGTCGAGGACGTGCAGCACATTCTGCAGAGTCAGATGCTTCCCAAAGTCAGCCTCAGAAGAACTTTGTCCTTGCCTTCAATTTTTGAAGAGACCAAGGTCCCCATGTAAAGTAGTTCATTGTTTCTGAACTGGTTCTCTGTGAACATCTCTCTACTGAAGCAGACATGTTACGTGGCGCCAGTATCAAGCCACCACTCGTGCATGTTTCCCACAACATTGTATTCTGAGACCGTCGCACAGAGGTTCAGATCATCCATGGCATCGACTATGTTAGCCTTTGCCTTGGTCTGCTTCTTCTTGTGCTTTCTGCACTCATTTCCAACATGCCCCTGAATGCACAGTTGTACCATTTCCCGGTGAACTTCTTGGTGATCTGCTTGTCTTTCTTGTTGATGAGGATCAAGGGCCCGATGAGGATCAAGAGCCCCATCAAGAAGTCAAAGGTCCTATGACAAGAAGGAGGGCAAGAGAACTTTGTCATCAAGTTGCCACCTTCTTGTACAAGCATGTTCAAGATGAACCTAAGATTCCTTGGGTTCACTTCATTGAACCTTCACCTTGAGCGGGTGCAAACATGCGTGTTCTTACTTTTGAATTTTTGTCTTGTTTCTTGTGATCGTTGTTTTATGGTTTGCTTTGTAGGTAAGATAGGTAGATGGAAGATCCAATTAAAATGGAGGCCCAAAAAGGAGGTTGTAGCCGTGTGTTACAAAAATGGGAGACAAAAGGAATGTTGTCTTGAAGAGAATATTTGTCTCCACAAAGACAAATTCAAATGTGTCCAAGATGGAATCTCTTGATCAAATTGAAATCGAAAACATCCCCAAACATCATCCAAGAGGCCGGCCACTTTGAATCCAAAGATGAAGACAAGGTGATGATCAAATTGAATTTAAATTCAAAGCCAAACTTGAATTTAAATTCAACCATGATTTGCATTCAAACTTCAACCAATTGGAGAGTTAAATTTCAAGATGCATTCAGCCAAAATATCCATCCATCCACACGCCACTTGGAAGGATAAAAAGGAGGATAGATTCCAATTCAAATTGAATCCAAGTTTGAATTCAAATTCAAACTCAATTTGAATTCAAACTTCAACCATCATTTGAATTCAATTCCAGCCAGCTTATCAACATCAAATCAGGTTTTGTAATCTCCATTCATCTTCAATACACGGCTGGAATAGTGGGGAAAAGATATCCAAGAGCCAAGTTCAAAGCAAGCTCAAATTCAAACTCAACTTGAATTCGAATTCAACTAACTTTTGAATTCAACTTCAGGCCTCATCCCACTCATCAAATCAGCTTCTCCAAGACACCATTTGGTCCTCATACACGGCTGAACATAGAGGAAATAACATCTTGCAAGCATTTCAAGTTTTAGCTAGAATTATCTTAGTTCTGAAATTCAAGCAAATTTCAAATTTAAACATTTGTTAGTTAGCTTTATTTGAATTGTTTCTAGCCATTTCAAGGCTGAAGGGGGATTATTTTAAGGCCTATAAATAGACCCCTTTGGCTGATTGTAAACACAACTTTTGGTGAATAAGAATTCTTGATATTTCTTTCACTTTGTGTGAGACTTTGTTTTCTTGGTTTTGCACTAAAAACCAAGGTTAAGATCCTTCAAAGTTGAGCATTTTGTAGGTGTTGCCATTGCTTAAAGGTGCCGTCCAGGAGGGCCTTATTGGTTTGTCTGATCAACGACCATCTTGAAGTGTTGGTCTTGATCGTTTTAATCCATACATTTTGTTCACTAAGGAAGCAAGGGAAAGTCTTCTTCCTTGTGCCTAACCCTTTGTGAAGGACGTTTGGAAGATGGAATTGTTGGAGCCCACGAGTTGCACGCATCAAATTGGTATCAGAGCCAGGTTACTCTATTCCACCATCTATCATTTCCTTTTCGTTTAAGTCTGGTCATTTCCATTTTAGTTGAGTCCTTCTTCTACCCCTCAATCTACACGCCATTGTCTTGTATTTCATACACAAAAAAACAAACGTCCAAATTCATTTGCTTTGAGTCCTTGCACATTGCTGCATTTTGCTTTTCATCAATCAAGTGTCATTTCTTTTATTTCCTTTTCGCATCACAGTCTGATTTTGAGTCGTTCAAACTTGAACAAATTAGGGTTTGTTGCATTTTAGGTTACATTCAGTCTTCTTTCAAATATTCCAACCATCAGCCTAAAAAGCTACCTCGGTTTCAAATCATCTTGTTGCTACCGAAGCTTTTAGTTGGTGATGATTGTATGCATCTTCTGATTCGCATTGTGATTGATTTCATGCTTTAAATATAGTAGTCCTACGTGTGCTTGTCTTCACAACCCATTTGCAACACCAAACAAACCCTAAAACCAGCCACACCCCCACAGTCCAACCATCCCCACCCCAACTCAACCCTAAAACTCACCAACCTGATCCCAAATAACCCTATTTACACCCCAAACAAAAAGCTCCAAACCAATTTTACCAAATACAATCAGATTCTAAAGATCCCAACTCATTCAAATAAACCCTAACCCTAGAATTTGAATTTTGTTCAAATTCTGTCCTAAACCAACCAATATCCAAATTGACCACACCAATCATCAATTACCAACCCAAATAGTCCATTTACAATGCCCATTCCGTTCCTAACAACCCCATTCCGCAAGTTCCCAAAACATTCAAAAAAAACCCTAAATCAAAAAAAAACCTAACCCTAATCCCATTCGGCCTTACCCAATTTCCCACACTTTCCAAGGTTATTTTGTTGCAAGTCCAAGTTACAAATTGCATTTTAAATACATTGCACTATTCTGTCCAAAAATGCAAGTCTAAGTGCAAAACGCGTGAAATTTAAATTCTGCCCTTAGTCAAAAAAAAAGTGAATCTGAACCTTGCTCAATTGAAATAGCAAGGAAGAAAAAGAAAAACAAAAGAACAAAATAAAAAAGGGCAAAACGTTTGTGCATTGCGTGGGAAATTTTTTTTGGTATGATTTGCGAACCTTGGATACCATATTTCCTTTTACCCCACATTGTTGTTCCCTATGTACCCTATTCTCCATCTCCTGATCTTCTTGAACCAATCACACATTTGGTTGCTCGATTGTTGCATGACTTGAACCATTTTGTGGATAATAAGTGCATAGAATGAAAATTAACTAAAGATTGCCCACGACAACCCTTAGTTTATCTTTGGTTCAGCCTTATACATCAACTTTGGTTGCTTATTTTCTTTGAATCTTAGTAGAAAGTTCAAGTTTGTGTTCATTTCAATTGATTCTACTTTGATACTAATTGGTGCAACTTGAACGCAAAGAGGAAGAAACAAGTGGAGAACATTGTGATTTGAAGAAGCCTTGGCAATACACTTCCTTATTGCTCACTTTGAGCCTTCTTAACTTTAGGTTATCCAAGAACCAAAGTGGTAAGAGAGTGGAAAGAATCGAAAGCAGAGTGTTCATAGCTTATTTTTTACTAATCCCTTAACATTTGTTTGTCTTTGTGTTAGTTTGCGTCTTTCTTTTCCTTTTTGTTTTCGTTCAATTCCTTAGGTGAAATGGAGAGCAGCAATCATTCCGCATCTAGCAAGTCTAAAGAGGCCGAAACTGTTGACAATACGCAACAACAAATACTGGAGATGCTTAAGAAATGCATGCATGACAATGAGATAATTAAGCATCGCTTGGAAGACGTGGAGCGAAGCTACAAAACGAGTGATGGCCAAGGAACAAGCAGGGCCGTTCCCCTACCACAACCAAGGCGCCATCCCCTAGAAGAAGTTGAGGATGACAACCTTAGACCACCACACACCAAAGCAAGAAGGTTAGTTCCTCCTAAACAACCAAGAAGGTACGCTCCAAGAAGGTACAGTGATGATTACATTCCCTTTGAGCATGATGATTATGACTTTGATGACCACCCTCCCCGTGGTTACCAAAGACGCCAAAATCCCCTTTTCCCACAAGATGATGATTTTCTCAAAACCAAAATAAATATTCCCACGTTTTATGGTAAAAGTAATGCGGAGAAATATTTAGAATGGGAAACGAAAGTGTATTTAATCTTTTCTTGTACCAATTATAGTGAATTACAAAAAGTGAGGTACGCTTCTATTGAGTTTTCTAGTTATGCACTTAATTGGTGGACAAATTTGTGTCGAAATAGAACTAAGACAAGACAACCTCCAATTGCTACTTGGGAAGAAATGAAGTTTGAAATGAGACAACGTTTTATTCCAAACAATTATGAGAGTTCTATTTTCACGAGTTTGCACAACTTACGTCAAGGTTCCAAAAGTGTAGACGAGTACTATAAAGAGTTAGAAATTTTGTTGGAAAGGTCTAACTTGCAGGAACCTGAAGAGGCCACCAAAGCTCGTTTCTTACATGGTTTAAACAGGGAGATTGCGTAAAGGGTTGATCTTCAACCTTATCTCGACCTCACCACCATGGTACATATGGCTGAAAAGATTGAAACACAATTAAAGGTACGTAATTCCTCCAATTTCAATTCCAATTATCGTACTAATCAGTCTTCGTCATGGTTTTCCAACAAGCCTTCAGGAACGGGAAGTTCACGGCCTACAGGAGGCCAATCACGTGACCAAGGTGCGTCACAAAGAATGGACCATCGTGTGCAATCCACACAAAGGAGAGATGACCGCAACCAACAAAAGGCTCCTACCAGAAATTCTTCTGATCCCTCAAACAGGTTTAGAGACATTAAATGTTATAAGTGTCAAGGACGTGGTCACATAGGAAAAGAGTGTCCTAATGCAAAACGAATCATGTTAATTGAGGAAACAAATAAATATGTGTCTGAGTCTGAGCATGAAAACGAGTCTGAGCATGATAATGAAATTGAACCAGAAGAAGATCTAGGCGCATTAGATGATTTTGACACTAAGGAGTTTCTTGTTGTGCGTCGCGCTTTAAATACATATCCGAAATTAGATGATCACGAACAACATCGAGAAAACATTTTCCATATTCATTGCATGATAAATGGTAAAGTGTGCACCATGATCATTGATTCCGGTTCTTGTGCGAATGTGGCTAGTATCGAATTGGTAAGAAAACTGAATTTGCCTATGACTAATCATCTGCATCCTTACAAACTTGCATGGCTAAATGATTGCGGTGAAGTTAGCGTAAGCAAACAAGTTTTGATTTCTCTTAGCATTGGTAGTTACAAAGATGATGTTTTATGCGATGTTGCACCATGCATGCTAATCATATCTTACTTGGTAGGCCATGGCAATTTGATCGACATGTGACATATGATGGTTATTTGAATCGTTATTCTTTCAAATTGAATGGCAAATTGTACAAACTGCATGCACTTCCACCACACAAAGTCCACGAGGATCACCAACGCATGTCCAAGTCTAGAGCCGATCCTAAGGAAAAAGAAGCCGAGAGAAAATTCGTGGAGTGTATGAAAAGTGAGAACAAAAAACACGAGAGCAAGGGAAAAGAGGTAGTACCCCTAAGTGTTAACGAGTCCAAAAAGAAGTGTGGGTATTTTGCCAAGAAAAGAGAGGTCACACGCGCACTTTATAACAACCAAACTGTCCTCATCATCATCCTAAAGTCGTGTCACTTGCCCTAGAAGAACTCCCACCAAACTTACCTACCTCAGTTGTGTCCCTTATCCAAGAATATGAAGTTCTATTTCCCTCCGAACCACCATCCAGATTACCACCCATTAGAGGAATATAACACCAAATCGACTTTGTCTCAGGAGCAGTGTCACCAAATCGCCCAGCCTATCGAGCCAACCCCGAAGAAACCAAAGAAATCCAAAGGCAAGTAGAGGAGCTCCTAGCTAGTGGACAAGTCCGAGAGAGCCTAAGCTCATCTGCCGTCCCATTCATTTTAGTACCCAAAAAGGATGGAACGTGGAGAATATGTACCGATTGCCGAGCCATAAACAAAATCACCGTCAAGTATAGGTACCCCATACCTAGGCTAGACGATATGTTGGACATGTTGCACGGATCTAAATTCTTCACTAAAATCAACCTTAAGAAAGGGTACTTCCAGGTACGCATTAGAGAAGGGGACGAATGGAAGACTGCATTCAAAACCAAGTTTGGGCTCTATGAATGGTTAGTGATGCCCTTCAGGCTCACCAACGCCCCTAGCACCTTTATGAGGCTAATGAATGAAGTCTTACGCGCGTTCATAGGACGATTTGTCGTTGTCTAATTTGATGATATCCTAATCTATTCCCAAACCATAGAAGATCATCTTGACCACATTAGAGCCATTTTTGAAAAGCATAAGCAAGAACAACTTTACGCCAACTTTAAGAAGTGCTCCTTTTGTTTAGAAGCGTAGCTTTTCTAGGCTTTGTCATTTCGGCTGAGGGAGTAAAAATGGATGAGGAAAAGGTTAGGTCAATTGTGGAGTGGCCTATACCTAAGAATGTAGGGGAAGTTTGCAGTTTTCATGGACTAACAAGTTTTTATCGACGCTTTGTCAAATATTTTTCTTCCATAGCTGCACCCTTAAACGAAATTGTAAAAAAAGATGTGCCTTTTAGGTGGGAAGAGCCACAACAACTGGCATTTGATGAACTTAAACGTAGGCTGACCACTGCACCCATACTTAGGCTACCAAATTTTGACGAGACCTTTGAGATCGAGTGTGATGCAAGTGGAGTGGGTATAGGCGCATTTTTGACCCAAGGTAAGAAACCCATAGCCTATTTTAGTGAGAAGTTGAAAGGAGCAGCATTGAATTACTCTACCTATGATAAGGAACTTTATGCCCTTGTGAGATCCCTACAAACTTGGCAACACTATCTTCAACCTAAAGAGTTTGTGATCCACACAGACCACGAAAGCCTTAAGTATCTTAAAGTGCAGGGAAAGTTGAACAAAAGACATGCCAAATGGGTAGAGTTCATAGAACAATTCCCTTACGTGATTAAGTACAAACAAGGAAATGATAATATAGTTGCCGATGCCCTCTCTAGGAGATACACGTTAGTGACTACATTATCTTCATGCTTCTTAGGATTCGAATCACTTAAGGAATTGTACCCCAATGACCATGACTTTGGCACCATTTTCGAGGCATGTAAAGAAGCACCATTTGGGAAATTTTACATACATGAGGGTTATCTTTTCAAAGAACAAAAATTGTGCATTCCCCAATCATCCCTACGAGAAGCATTAACTAGAGAAGCCCATCGGGAAGGTTTAATGGGCCATTTCGGAGTGTTCAAAACCCTTGAAACTCTTAAGGAACATTTCTATTGGCCCCACATGAGAGTAGATGTCAAGAGGTTGTATGGTAGTTGTATCACTTGCAAACAAGCTAAATCCAAGTCCCAACCACATGGCCTTTACACACCTTTACCCGTACCTAATGCCCCTTGGATTGACATTTCCATGGACTTTGTGTTAGGACTTCCTAGGTCTCGGGGAGGACGCGATAGCATTTATGTTTTGGTTGATCGATTTTCAAAAATGGCACATTTCATTGCATGTAGAAAAGTTGATGATGCCACACATGTTGCTGACTTGTTCTTCAAAGAAATTGTTAGATTGCATGGCATGCCACGTACAATTGTAAGTGATAGAGATACAAAATTTTTGAGTCATTTTTGGCGTGTTTTGTGGGCTAAACTTGGTACGCAATTGTTGTTTTCGACCACCGCACACCCATAAACTGATGGACAAACTGAAGTCATTAATCGTACTCTTTCTCAACTTTTGTGTGCCATTTTGCAAAAACACATTAAACATTGGGAAGATTGTTTACCATATATCAAATTTGCATACAATAGGAGTGTCCATCACGGTACTTTGCATAGTCCATTTGAAATCGTGTATGGCTTTAATCCCTTGTCTCCCCTCGATTTGATTCCTATTCCCGTGCATGAACGTTCTAATCTTGATGGTAAACAAAAAGCAGAAAAGATAAAGAAACTGCATGAACAAGTTAAAACACAACTTGAAAAGAAAAACAAAGCTTATGAAAGACGAGCTAACAAACATCGAAAACGAGTTGTGTTTAAACTTGGAGATTTAGTGTGGTTACATTTGCGCGAAGAAAGATTTCCCAATGAGAGAAAGTCAAAACTGTTACCTTGAGGAGATGGACCTTTCAAAGTTCTGAAACGCATAGGTGACAATGCATACATCCTTGAGCTTCCCGAAAGGTATGGTTCAATTTTGCATACTTTTAATGTTGCTGACCTCACCCCTTTCAACGATGATATTTTTTATTCGAGGACGAATCCTTTTGAGGAGGGGGGATTGATGAGGATCAAGGGTCCGATGAGGAACAAGAGCCCCATCAAGAGGTCAAAGGTCCTATGACAAGAAGGAGGGCAAGAGAACTTTGTCATCAAGTTGCCACCTTCTTGTACAAGCATGTTCAAGATGAACCTAAGATTCATTGGGTTCACTTCATTGAACCTTCGCCTTGAGCGGGTGCAAACATGCGTGTGCTTTCTTTTGAATTTTTGTCTTGTTTCTTGTGATCTTTGTTTTATGGTTTGCTTTGTAGGTAAGATAGGTAGATGGAAGATCCAATTAAAATGGAGGCCCAAAAAGGAGGTTCTAGCCGTGTGTTACAAAAATGGTAGACAAAAGGAATGTTGTCTTGAAGAGAATATTTGTCTCCACAAAGACAAATTCAAATGTGTCCAAGATGAAATCTCTTGATAAAATTGAAATCAAAAACATCCCCAAACATCATCCAAGAGGCCGGCCACTTTGAATCCAAAGATGAAGACAAGGTGATGATCAAATTGAATTTCAATTCAAAGCCAAACTTGAATTTAAATTCAACCATGATTTGCATTCAAACTTCAACCAATTGGAGAGTTAAATTTGAAGATGCATTCAGCCAAAATATCCATCCATCCACATGCCACTTGGAAGGATAAAAAGGAGGATAGATTCCAATTCAAATTGAATCCAAGTTTGAATTCAAATTCAAACTCAATTTGAATTCAAACTTCAACCATCATTTGAATTCAATTCCAGCCAGCTTATCAACATCAAATCAGGTTTTGTAATCTCCATTCATCTTCAATACACGGCTGGAATAGTGGGGAAAAGATATCCAAGAGCCAAGTTCAAAGCAAGCTCAAATTCAAACTCAACTTGAATTCGAATTCAACTAACTTTTGAATTCAACTTCAGGCCTCATCCCACTCATCAAATCAGCTTCTCCAAGACACCATTTGGTCCTCATACACGGATGAACATAGAGGAAATAACATCTTGCAAGCATTTCAAGTTTTAGCTAGAATTATATTAGTTCTGAAATTCAAGCAAATTTCAAATTTGAACATTTGTTAGTTAGCTTTATTTGAATTGTTTCTAGCCATTTCAAGGCTGAAGGGGGATTATTTTAAGGCCTATAAATAGACCCCTTTGGCTGATTTTATACACAACTTTTGATGGATAAGAATTCTTGATATTTCTTTCACTTTGTGTGAGACTTTGTTTTCTTGGTTTTGCATTAAAAACCTAGGTTAAGATCCTTCAAAGTTGAGCATTTTGAAGGTGATGCGATTGCTTAAAGGTGCCGTCCAGGAGGGCCTTATTGGTTTGCCTGATCAACGACCATCTTGAAGTGTTGGTCTTGCTCGTTTTAATCCATACGTTTTGTTCACTAAGGAAGCAAGGGGAAGTCTTCTTCCTTGTGCCTAACCCTTTGTGAAGGACGTTTGGAAGGTGGAATTGTTGGAGCCCACGAGTTGCACGCATCACTTGTTCACCCCAAGTTGGCCCTTCTTTTTCTTGGCCTCTACAACATGGGCCTTGGCCTGACCAGCACTCTTCTGTGGATTTGGTTCAGATCTACGATTGTCTTCCTCTATGTGGAGTCGGACAATCAGATCTTCCAATGTCATCTCCTTTCACTTGTGTTTAAGCTAGCTTCTGAATTTCCTCCATGAAAAAGGTAGATTCTCAATCACCGCAGGCACCGCAAAAGATTCACTTACCAACATGCCCTCCTCTTCCATCTCGGCTACCAACGTCTGAAGTTCCTGAACTTGAGAAACAACCATGCGAGAGTAAGACATTTTGAAATCAAGGAATTTGCCAACAATAAACTTCTTAGTGTCGGCATCTCCCGTTCGGTATTTCTTTTTCAAAGCCTACCATAGAGACTTTGCGGTTTTGTACGTGTACTACAAACCATGCAAGGAGTTGTCCAAACACCCCAAAAATATGGCTCAGACAAACATAGTTGTTGAAGTTCCAGGCCTCAACAAAAAGTTTGTGTTCTATAGTTTTGGTCTGGTCCTCCTCAAAACCCCTCACAGGTGGGTCCTCTATCAGGAAAGAAGCCAGCCCCATGGTCTTCAAGAAGATCAACATCTTCTGCTACCAACGCTTGAAGAAGCTCCCACTGAACTTTTTCAGTTTCTCCACATGTGCCACTGCAGGACCCTGTGCTGGAACGTTCTTTAGCACGCCAGCATTTAGTGCTATTGGAGTAGATCTTTGCATGTCTGCGTCTTGAACTGAGCTTGAACTCGTGTTCTCCATTTAGTTTCAGTGAATCAGTATAGAATCAAAATGAATGACGTCTTAAGAATTGCTGGAAATAATTCAAATCAGACTAATTGACTTCTGTACAGTAATGGACGACCTGCCGAGCTCAAGGTAGGCTGGACTGATCTGCAAAGTCAAGAAACTTCAAATAGAGCAATTGAGTTTGCGTTCTAAACTGTCAGCCGACCTGCCGACCTGAACTGCATAGCACCTGAGAATAGTGGTTCTGTTCTATCAGCCTTCCAGCTGAGCTGAACTAAAGTCAGACAGATCAGATCAGTACAGTCAGCGCAATTGTATTTGCGTTCTATGATGATTACCGACCTGCCAACCCCTACAACATAGCACAACAAAGGACAGTTGTGCTCTCAGCCAAGCAGAGTGCAGAACAACAAACGCCTCAGCCATATAGCAGAGCTCAGCATAAAGTAGAGTTCAGCAAGACTGCCTCATAACAATGAATGGTCTAAGCACAACAGTAGAGCTCAGCACAAAGCAGAGCTTAGTTTGGAAATAACCCCAACAGCTCAGCAGAGCAGAGATCCGGGGTGAGTCCAGAAATCTTTACTTAAGAAATTATTGCCCCGGCACACTGTGCCCGGACTAGAGGAGCAACCGTCTGTCAGGATACAACAGAGATCAGTTCAGACGAGCGACACTGCAGCATTGAAATCTACGAACCTTTAAGATGTCCTCACCTTCTCGCTATGCAGAAATGAAAAGTGTTTTGGAGAGGATGAAAAATGCAGCTAGGGAGATTGCAGAGAAAGAAAGGAACTTTAAATTCTTAGTGTGTATCCACAGAGGTCACCTTCAGCCACTATTTATAGGGAAATTCTGATGTCAACAGTTACAGCCAGTCCAATCTAAGGCGTAGGATCAAATATTAGCTCGGCCTGAACCATTGGATCAGATAACCACATCAGGTCTGTCCTTAGCCGTTAGATTAATAATTGTTCAATCTGAGCCGTCAGGTCAAAACAAATTCATGTCAGCTCGGCCGATTAAAGTGTAACAACTTTTCAAAATTTAAGCTTAGCCTAATCTTAACAACCTGGAGAGTTTGAACGGAACAAACTCTTCCCTGGCTGATAAGATCTGACCTGGTGCTACAGGACCTGGCCTACCGTCTACAGCCCGTAGTTCGGCCTGTAGCCCAATCAACAACCTGAACCCATCAGGTACATAACTCAGTCCGCTACTTGAGCCCACGCCCAGGTACTAGCCGAGCTGAGCTGACCATTCCTTTTACTTTGAGCATTAATTTCATATTCACCCGGTATCATCGAGTGATTCAAAAACCTGCAATTATTTACTAGTCATGTAGATAATTAAGGACTCATTAGTTTTCACTTATCTCTAGTGAAACTAATCATAACATTAGCTCATAGTACGTTGTTAACCATAGTTTGCTACTTGGCCCAATTTCAATATCTTTCGATTTTCTCCAACCACATTATCATTCAAAAAGTTCCTATACAGTAACATTGGATATCACCTAGCTATGTCGAAGGCCCCCACGTATTAGTCCCATGTACGGCCCTCTTTGAGCTATCCATCCAAGCCACCTCTGTGGGAAATCATTTGGCACGCCTCTGTTCAGCCCGTATGTAACATTTTCTCTAGAAGCTTGCCCATAATTGTCTTCTTGTTGCAGTTAATTTGCATGCTGGAGGTCATGACAATCCCTTCAGTTGCATATGCGGTGACAACCGTAAAGAATTGTATCTCTTCTTTGTGGCATACACGATTCCTGCTACAGTCTATGACTAATCGGCTATCATGTGCAGGTCCTCGAAGTGACTGTGAGCAAATCCAATCCCGGAAAATCAGGGATGGTCCTGAGAATCAGGGATGAGAATAGTTGTGTAATTAGTGTAGGATATGTGATTGATTTAATTGATTTATTTACCTTGTATAGATACAAAGTTTGTACTATAAAGACAAGTCTTGTACGAAAGACAAAATTCATTGAGAAAATATACAAAAAATTTCACAATATTCTGCTCTTCATTTACACATGGTACCAGAGCAGGCCCAGTTTCTCAATCAAATATGAGTGTGTGAGGAACACTGTTTAGCTCACCGTCTTCTTCACATCATTTCCAAAATATACACTTACTTCAAGTATTGAACACAGCTGGCTGAGTGTTCATACTCACATCATAGCCAAAAACTTACCCTGAACCAAGCATAGTATCTATCCGTATCTGATTACACTGGGGGCTCAGAATTAAGCTCTTCATTGCCTTTAAATTTCTTGGCTGGCAACAGACCAAGTAATCCATCCTCATCCCTTGCATAATATCATAAACTAAATATGTCACAAACTCCAGGTTCTGTTGGAACTAGTCAGGAAGACACATAAAACAAACCCAACTTCCCTGTGCAACCTGACGTCTCTGGACAGTTTACTCGATTCTTGCAACAGAGCTTGATGGTGTCTCCGTCTCCAGCCCCATCTGCAAATTTAACATTAAAATTCAAGCTTAATGGCACCAATTACACACTCTGATGCAGGCTGATGAAAATGGCCCTTGGGGCAGGGGAGGAGCTCCCACATCACACGAATACCTCCACCCCCTGCCTACGGACTCTTCTTATCCATCTTGGGAACAAAATGACCAGCTGGTGTTCACCTAGCTTATTGACAATATAGACGATAGTCTTGTGAACAATCTGTTAAAATATTCAACTGTATAGGCGTTATGGGACGGCCTAGCAGTCATATACAGATCTGGAGGAGATCCACTGTAAATCTCTGACTTACACAAACAGTGCTACTTAATCAAACAAGGAAACCGCTCTCTGGAATCCCTATGGGACCAATTTCAAGGGCTGTGGATGTAAATTGACTCCATGGATCTGAACTCCATGGAGTCTCCAAAGGACATTTCCACATGCGTACAGAAGGTACAAGAACAGCGACTGTATCAACTGCTTATGGCAGTTGATGACAGCTTTGGAGATACAAAGAAGGAATTCTAAAACAGGTTCCCAGACCCACTGTAGAGGCAGCATACAATGAGCTTCGAAGAGCTGAGGTGCAGGAGGAGGTATTTACCTCATCAGATGTGAGGCAATCACCTGGGGTAGTGCAAGGCTTGGTGGCAAAACCACCAGTAGACTGAAGCAAGCGGAGGAAGGCGCCAAACAATCCATGACTAGGGAACCCATCACAGCATGGAGAAGGAAGAACTGTCCTAGAATGCATCTACTGTAAAAAGAAAGGACACAGTAGGGAAAATTGTTTCCAAATCAACGAGTTCCTAGATTGGTGGGAAGAATACAAGAAAAAGATCATGGCTTCAGCTTCTCAAAGCACCGGTGAAGGAAGTTCAGGCACTACATTTGTAGATAGCCAAGGTAATGGGAAGGATAAAAGAAGTATTCTGAAGGAAGCAGAGGGGGCAGCAATGGCTGCAGGCTGCAACTCAGGTAACAAGGTTAGGGAAATCCCTAACCCTAGTTCTTTAAATAGATGGATCATTCCCCTCTGTACCCCTGCAATTAATAGAAATGTTATCATGAGTGTTGCTATTTCTGGGATAAACAAATGGGCCCCTGAATTATTAAAACATCCACCCGCACCCTCAGAAAATACCAAACGACCACCCATGTCCCTGAACTTTTCAAACTTATCAAATAACACCTCTGAAGTCCTTACCTATGCAGAAACAGAAAAGATTTTTCCCGAAACTACTAAAAACTCATAACAAGCCCCTACACCCCAATGTTACTCTACCCAAGCCAACCCCAGTGGATATTTGACTGTGGAGCTACCGACGCAATGATGTATGATAAAACCAACCAACTCACAAGTACCCAACCTACTAAAACTACTGTTGAAACTGCCAATGGAGCCACCGTCCCTGTTACGGGCGAGGCACTATTTCAGTCACACCCAGTATGACTCTCCATAAATTCCTTTACGTACCGTCTTTATCAATCAAACTATTATCAGTTAGCCAACTTACAAAGGCACTAGACTGTGTTGTGATAATGTGTCCTAATTTTTGTCTTGTGCAGGACATTCATACGGGGGTGATCATTGGTTGTGGTACTAAACGCCAGGGGCTATACTTCGTTAATGATGTAGCATAACAGGGACAGTCTAATCTTGCCACCAGAACAGCAAATCGACAGGTGTGATTATGGTATCGCCGGTTAGGGCATCCTTTATTTGATTATCTCCAATGTTTGTTTCCTATTTATTTACTTCTAAAACCAATAATTTGTCATGTGACACGTGCCTTTGGGCCAAACAAACACGAGCATCTTACATTCTGAATAATACCGGGTTATCTGCATGTTTTTCTTGGTTCACTCCAATGTGTGGGGCCCTTCCCCATGTAACACCCCCTTGGTTTCTGTTATTATGTACTTTTTGTCGATAATTTCCCACGTATGACCTAGCTCTATGTCATAAAGCATAAATCTGAAGTACACCAAAAATCGTACACTTTTACAACATGATACAGACACAATTAGATACAAAGATACAGATTCTCCGATCTGATAATGGGAGTGAATATCTTGATGGGAACTTGGGGCAATTCTTTCTTGATCAGTGCATTATGCATCAAACATCTTATCCCCACATTCCTGAACAAAACGGGGTAGCCGAACGAAAAAATCGAATCATTTTAGAGATGACATGTGTTATGATGTATGATTCTCATGTACCTATGAGTTTCTGGCCTGACATCGTGTCCGCTGCTACATATCTTATCAACTGTCTTCCGACCAAAATTCTTAACTATCAAACCCTTATTCAAACCTTGTCGTCCCAACATGAGATTCCTTCTATCTTCACTCTACCTCCAAAGGTGTTTGGGTGTACCGTCTTCATTCGTACGCCCAGACACGAAAGTACTAAATTAGACTCTTGTGTCGAAAAGTGTGTCTTCGTTGGGTATGTCACTACAAAAAAGGGATATTGATGTTATAATCCCACACCCAACGAATTCACATCACTATGAATTGCATCTTTCTCGAAACTGTTTACTATTACAAACCCCACTCTCGGCTTCAAGGGGAGCTCCATCTGACGGAACGCTCGACTGGTTGATACCACCCCACACATACTCGATGGCGGATCCAACATGGCAAGTAGATGGCACCGGTTGTATGCAGCACCATATATACTACCTCCAGCATAAGTACCATCTCATGATCCTATACAAATGAATGAAATGCCTAAGATAACAATTTCTGATACGAGTACTTTACAGTCTAGCCCTAATATTGAAACTGAAACTAGTCCGGATCCAGATCCCTATACCCCAACTACAAACAGTTTAAACAGACCAGATACACTTGAACACTCACCCACACCAGAAATACAGACTGATGATAACATTTTTATTGAGCAGAAACAGGTACGGCTACTACCCCTAAGACAAAGAGAGGAATACCTCCCATTCGGTACTCCCCTGGACGAGTATCAAAAGTATCCATGTATCAAATAAATACATCAATGACAGGAGTATCTAACTTACCTCAAAGGTTCTTTATGTCCCTATGTACAGAACAGGTACCACGTACTGCTGATGAAGCCCAAGCTCAACCAGCATGGAAGGAAGCAATGATAATAGAAACGAAAGCACTGAAAAAACCAAATGTGAGAAAAATGTGGTCTTTTGTCTGGAAAGAAACCAGTAAGGTGTCGATGGCTATTCAATGTCAAATACAAAGCTGATGGAAGTATTGAATGATACAAAACTCGGTTGGTAGCGAAAAGATACGCTCAACATATGGTGTAGACTATTCAAAAACTTTCTCGCCTGTGGCCCACGTCGATATGATTAGGGTACTATTCTCTGTTGCAGCAAATCAGAACAGGCCCCTCCATCAGTTTGATGTCAAGAATGCATTCCTGCATGGAGATATGAAAGAAGAAGTTTATATGGAGCCACCTCCTAGTTTTTCGTCCGACTTTAAGACAGGTGAAGTATACATGTTAAAAAGGGCCTTGTATGGTGGATTGAAGCAGTCTCTGCGAGCTTGGTTCGACAAGTTTATGGAGGTCATAAAACATGATAGTTACCGGCAGAGTAACGCAGATCATACTCTATTCACAAAACAAAGGGGCAGATTGGTAACGTGTTTGATTACTTATGTTGATGATATGATAATAACAGGAAGTGACACAAAAAAAATTACCCGTCTCCAGGAACATTTGTTTACTGAATGTGAGATGAAGGATCTCGGAGGCCTGAAGTATTTCCTAGGAATTGAGGTATTGAGGTCTAGTACAGGTATATATATCTCTCAACGTAAGTATATTCTAGACCTCCTAACAGAAGCAGGAATGATGGATTGTAAACCGTGTGATACCCCTATGGTAATGAACCCTAATGTAGGATCAGCAAGGCACCACTAGAAGGGGGGTTGAATAGATGGTGCGGAAAGTATGGTTTTTAAAATTTCTTTAAACTTGAACAATTCAAGTTCTGAAAACAGATTCTGTTTTCAAGACCTGTTTTAAAATGTTTTTAAAACCAGGTTAGAGGTCTCCAAAAATTATGAAATTTTGAGAGAACTCAGCCTCATATTTTATGAGGGTCTCCTAAAAATTTCAAATAAAAATTCAACCTTTAACCCCTTCAAAAACCGTTGGTACTCAGATTGTGCAAATCTGCCAGAAACGGTAGATGGTTTTGAAAAATTAATTCCTATTTGTGTGAACGTCCTAATGCTCTGAAAATTTGACCAATAACTCCTTATATATTATATTTAAATGGGTTGAAACAGTTTTGGAGAAATCTTTTGGGAAATAGGTCAAATACAATCAAAGTCTCAACCTTTGCAAGTCTAAAAATCAGACTGCACTAGTCTCAGAACTTTTGATGTTTGATTGACTTATACTTATCCAAAAGGGTTGAAACTTGTGCCAAATTAACTCTAGAACGTGTAAGTATGTTTCTGGAAATTTTCGTAATTTTTGAAAATCTTTTACTATTTTTACGGATGCGAACAAGAAGGATAAACACTGCAGTAACTGAAACGTAAATGCAGAAAGTAAATGGCACCAAGAATTTTATACTGATCGGTTATAAACAACCTACTCCAGTCTTCAAGGAACACCTTCCTTGGTTCACACTAATCACACACACGCAGTACACCTTACCGCAGGGTTGATAGAGTTACACCTAACTCCAACCCTTTACAAACCTTGTATTGCAAGTACAATTCTCACGAACACCACCACCTTGCTAGAGTGAAGATTGATCACACCTTGATCAATCTTTTACAAAGATATATGAATGGTGGTTTATCTCAAGCCTATTCAAGATTGAAAGATATGAAAAACAATAGGCTTTTACAAGAAAAGAGAAAGAAAGAAGATGTAGAAGAAGAAGAGCTTGGCTTTTTGATCTCTTTGAAATGCAATGCTTGTTGTTCTTTTGTTTGCTCTCTTCTCTTCTCTTTTTAACATTGCAGTCGTCCCCCCTATGGTGTGTCTCCCTCTTGAAAATTATCTTTTAAGTCCTTGAGAGAGTGTAAGACATCATTGTGACAATGTCTTGCTTACTTGGCATCTTCCTATTGGATCATCATTTAGTCTCCGCTTACTTGGCACCTCCTTATTGGTTCAACATTGTCATCATGATGACATGGAAAAAATCTGAGATATACACTTTAACATGTGCCCAAAAAATCAATCACAAAATCATTCCATAAATCAAGAATTATATCATAAATTGCAAGACCAAAAATTCTTCCATTTACATGCCAAAAATTCGGCCATAACAACCTTGCCATGCTGAATTTTTCAGCATGTGCATCCTGAGGATAAAACTCAAATCATTACCATTTTCTTTAAATTTTTATCATAAAAATGAATCAACAATACATGGTAAGTCTTGCTACCAATTGAGAAATGAACTTGGACACAAATAGCTCATCAAATTCGGTCATACACCTTGTACACATGCTGAAAAATTTTCAGCATGTGATATGTAGAATATCCCCATTTATTTATTTAAATTATATTCCAAAACTTACCATATCTTCTTCTAATCAATCTCCTAATAAAAGATGACAAAATATGTCACATTGAATAGCAAAAAATCGGCCATTAGCTCCCTTGCACATGCTGAAATTTCAGCATGTGTAACATTCACTTTTTGTTCAAAATATTGCCTATTTTGCATTGATTTAATCCAAGAAATCAAATGATAATTCAATCACCATTTAGTATGCAATATTGTCACCTTTTATGGAATAAAAATTAGTCACTAATAAGGTGAGAAAATCGCCCATGTTAATGCACACATGCTGAAATTTTCAGCATGTGTTACAAATGTGACATTGTTTGAAATGTTACCTTGTGTATCTCCTTCCTTTATGTCACCAATAATGTATGATTGATTCTTGACCAATCAATATGCCAACAAGGCTCCACATATGCTCCATCTCAGCTGTAGGGGCGTGTATACATGTATATGCTGTGTTGAATTTCATTTTTGCTAACTTTGTAAAATAGTGCACATTTAATAATACACGCATATAATATTCCAATCAGCCCTTAATTTAATTTTCTAGAACACTTTAAGATTTATATCATATGTAAAAAGTGTCTAGATACGTGTCACATGATGTACAAGAAAAACGTTCCATGTTATGTGCGTAGAAAACCGAATTTTCGATATTTATCGATTACCCGATTTTTCTCTAATTTAAATTCCAACTTTTGCACATGTTATATATATTATGTTATACATAATATATATAATATATACTTTAAATATCAGCACTTGGCTGGTTTAAAGTGGTACCGTTAGCATGTGACAAAATTAAACTTGGAATCTTCACATTTTGGCCTTAATATGGAGTGATTTGTGTGTGCCAACATGGAAAGTATTTTTGGCTGAATATATCATGTATGGCACGAAATTTTTGTGAATTTTTGGAGTATAGGGGCTGGCCATTTATTTATGGCAAGTACGTGACACGTTGGCGAAGTTTCGGTATTCGCGCGATACGACAAATTTCGGTTTAGAACCTTTTATCGTGTCGTATTTAATTTGTCATCACCATATCTTATATCATATGATATAAGACCTGAATATACTCATAAATATGATTTAAGTATAGTGGTGTGACGTTAACATACGTACATAAAATGTATAGCGTGTCGGTAGTACGTTGGAATACATGTGTATGTGTTTTTTTCAAAAAAATCTGAAAATATATATTTTTATATGTATATGTGGCGTGTATAATAAAGATGGGAAGGAGGAGAAAACTTTCCTTCCTTGGCCTTGTCGCCTTTGTGCCTTTTCCAAATGAAGCTTCCTTTAATGAACTACTTAGTTTATTAAACTAAGTACTTCACTTAATGAACTAGTTTAGTTCATTAATGGTGGCACATGAAAATAGTATAAACACAACAAATGTTTGCCATATGATGTAAGCTTTAATGCTTCATGGCTCGTTAGTGCGCCAACATAATATATAAGCTAAATAAAGCAAGTAATGGCAAGTTATCATGCATACATGTACATATCTATGTATGTATACGTTTATACATATATATATATGCATTTAAATTGCTTATTTTGAAATCACTCAAACCCTCTTATCTCTACAATATCCCCCTTTTGATGATTTTCAAAATAACTTGTGTACATGATTTAAATGCTATCTCTCCCCCTTGAACCATGCACAAATTTGAAATTTGAATTTCGAATTTCAAATCCGGCTCCCCCTTGATTTGTGCAATTAAGATCAATCAGTGTCTCTCTCCCCCTTAAATCATGCTTTTCTCTCCCCCTTTATTTTGGAAAGTAAATCAAAAAGATGCCTGTCAAAAAGGAAAGTAAAGCAAATAATGTCAAATCAAATCATATCAACGGGAATCATGCCTAATTTTGAGCGAAGAGATTCATATGTGGCTTGATTTAAGGCCTTTGTAAATATATCCGCTACTTGTGATTCTGTGCGTACGTGATCTATGACAATATTACCATTGTTAACGTGATCACGAAGAAAGTGATAGCGTACTTCTATATGCTTAGCCTTAGAATGTAACACGGGGTTCTTAGACAAATTTATTGCACTCATACTATCACAATATATAGGAATTTTATTTACGGTAATTCCAAAGTCCGAGAGTTGTTGTTTTATCCACAACAACTGTGTGCAACAAACGCTAAGAGCCATGTACTCCGCCTCAGTAGTGGACAAAGCAACACTTGCTTGCTTTTTGGAAAACCATGAAATAAGGGAATTTCCTATAAATTGGCAGGTTCCGCTCGTGCTTTTTCTATCTATTTTGCAGCCACCATAATCTGCATCAGTGTAAGCATGTAAGTCAAATGTAGAATCCTTATTGTACCAAATACCTAAGGTGGGCGTGTGCTTAATATAACGGAATATTCTTTCTACCGCATTTAAGTGTGACACCTTAGGTTGACTTTGAAAACGAGCACACATGCATACGCTAAACATGATGTCAGGCCTACTAGCAGTTAAATATAGCAAAGAACCTATCATAGATCGATATAATCCATTATCAACGTCTTTACCATGTTCGTCTTTGTCTAATTTAGTAGTGACACTCATAGGGGTGGGGGATGGTTTCAAATTTTCAAAATTAAACTTTTTGATCATGTCATTAACATAGTTCGCTTGGCTTATATGAATTCCTTTACTCGTTTGCTTAATCTGCAAGCCAAGAAAACAATTAAGTTTACCAACCATAGACATTTCAAATTCAGATTTCATGCAATTTTCAAAATCTTTAACAAGTCTATGTGAGGTAGAGCCAAAAATAATATCATCTACGTAGATTTGAATAATAAGTAAATCTGATTTTTCTTGTTTCAAAAATAGTGTACTATCTATAGTACCACGTTTAAAATTATTTTCTAAAAGGAAAGTAGCAAAACGATCATACCATGCTCTTGGTGCTTGCTTTAGGCCATATAGTGCCTTTTTTAGTTTGTACACGTGATCTGGATGTTTCAAATCTTCAAAACCGGGTGGTTGCTTCATGTATACTTCTTCTTGTATGAATCCGTTTAGGAAAGCACTTTTTACATCCATTTGATATAATTTAAAATCTTTCATGCAAGCAATAGCAAGTAATAGTCGTATAGCTTCTAGACGTGCTACGGGTACGAATGTTTCATCATAGTCAATTCCTTCTTCTTGATTATATCCTTATGCAACAAGTCTCGCTTTATTTCTAACAACCTTTCCTTCTTCATTCATTTTATTCCTAAATACCCACTTTGTGCCTATAATAATCTTATCTTGTGGTCATGGCACTAAATCCCATACATCATTTCTAACGAATTGATTAAGTTCGTCATGCATAGCATCAATCCAAGATGAATCACTCAAAGCATCATGCACATTTTTGGGCTCAATTACAGAAATCATAGCATGAAATTCATTTATTTCATCCGAAGTGATTCTTCTACGTGGTCGCACACCGTGAGTGAGGTCGCCTATGATGAGATCATGTGGGTGATCTCTATGCCATCTTGGTTGATTATTTTCTAAGTTATCATGCATTTCTATATGATCATGCATTTCTAGTGTCTCATTCATTTCATGCATATCAAAAGAACCATTATCTTCATTCAAAACGGGTTTCAATTCAAAATCATCGTCATATTCCTTATCTTTATCAATCTCACCAAATTCATTGAATTTAACATGAATAGATTCTATAATTTGTCTAGTGAGAGGATCATAACATCTATATGCCTTTGAATTTATAGAATATCCAACAAAAATGCACTCAATTGATTTGGATTCAAATTTATCTAAATTATCTTTTGTATTCAAGACAAAACATTTGCATCCAAACACACGAAAATAGTCAATCTTAGGCATGCGATCATTCAAAATCTCATAAGGCGTCTTGTTTATTTTCTTTCAAATAGATAGGCGATTTACAATATAGCATGCACAATTCACGGCTTCCGCCCACAGAAATCTAGGCAATTTATTTTCGCAAAGCATGGTTCTAGCGATTTCTTGTAATGTACGATTCTTTCTTTCTACTACTCCATTTAGTTGTGGAGTTCTAGGTTGTGAAAACTCATGTTTAATTCCTTTTTCTTCACAAAACGTAATCATCTCTTTGTTTTTAAACTCACCGCCTCTATCACTTCTTATCCTTTTCACATTTACACCGTATTGATTTTCAAGTTGTTTAATTAATTTAGCAATCTCAACGGCGCTATCATCCTTATGTGCAAGAAATAAAGTCCAAGTGTAACGAGAAAAGTCATCAACAATTACGCATGCATAGTGACGCCCACCAAGGCTTGTAGTGCGACTAGGACCAAACAAATCGATATGCAATAGTTCTAATATTCTAGTTGTGCTTATTTCATTCTTTAGCTTAAGTGACTCACGTGTTTGTTTGCCTTTTATGCAAGATTCACACAACTGAAAGTTGTCTAAATCAAGCGTAGGCAATCCCCGTACTAGGTTCTTTCGTTGAAGTTTTCTAGTGTGGAAATGCCAATGTGTCCTAAACGTCTATGCCATAAATTCACATTGGGTTCATTTGACATAAAACACTTAACTTTAGCGTCTTCTACATCATCCATAGATAGCGTAAAAATATTCCCTTCTCGTTTTCCTTTTAAAACGGTTTCTCCATTTTTATTTATTATGTTGCAATAAGGGTGAGTAAAACACACATTGAAACCATTGTCAACAAATTGAGAAATGCTAAGAAGATTGTAGGATAAGTTGCTTACCAAAAATACGTTGGAGATTTGGAGTGTGTTGGGATTACCAATCGTACCTTTTCCAATGATCTTGCCTTCATTGTTGTCTCCAAAGGTCATGGATCCGCTTTTTGTGACCTTCTTTAATTTGGAGAACAAGCTCGGGTCACCCGTCATGTGCCTCGAGCAACCACTGTCAAGGAACCACTTTATTGATGTGTCTTTCGAAGTGTGGTCTCCCTGCAATGTGAAAAGGTGATTTAGGTACCCTTTTAATTTTGGGTCCTTTCGAGTTAGTTAATCACCTTTTGATAAAGGTACCTTTCGGTACCCATACTTGGGTGATCCTTCTCGGTCTATCAAATGGCAAGAATGAAGGTGCAATATAATAGACATGTGGTGCATGCACTTTGGGCCTTTACCCAAGGACTCCTCTATACTCATTGAATGAAGAACGCTTTTGATATGTCCTTGTGTGTGTGTGTGCGTAGTGCGTGGATGATATGTATTTCGTGTATGCATTGTTCTTCTCTTTTCATATCTGTATGGTACAACGTTATATTTCACATGATATGAAGAAGTGGGGCGTGAGGAAGGGGGCGCTTTTTGCGTCATCTTAGACGCCACTTGTGGCTTAGGGGTGTCTACTTTCTTAGACAAAACAAACTTGGTTGGTTTGATTGATACTTCGTTAGTATCAACGTATCCCAGTCCAGTTTTGTCACTGTCATGCTTTTGTGATAATATGATGCGATGCAGCATGTTGGACCCTGTATCAAACTGTTTCATCATTTTCTCTAAATCGGTATTCCTTGATTTCAAATTTGAAATCTCGGATTTCATTTCATTATTTTGAGAGGTTAATGATGAAATCTTGGTTTTCAATGCAGTGATGACACATGAAGACTCTTTCTTTGAATCGCTTAATTGAGCGACAAGATTCTCGTTAGAAGATTCTAACAGTTTCTTGTCTTCAATTAATCGTTTCTTTTCTTTAGCGAGAGTCTTAGTAAATTTATGCAATTCTAGATACTGACTAAAAAGATCATCATAAGAAGGTTCAGAGTCAGAGTCAGAATCAGATGATACCTCATTAGATGCTTTGGATGCAAAGCATACTTGTGCGGTCTCCTCCTCGGTCTCAGTCTCAGAATCTGATGAATCACTCCAGGTGGAAGCCTTTAGAGCATGTTTCCTTTGTTTGGGTTCTGAGACGAGTCTATGTCTGTTCCGCTCCTTGTCAGGGTACTTAGTAGTTTGCTTTTCTTTATTTGGGCAGTCATATGATAAGTGTCCGAGTTTGCCACATTCATAACATTTAACGTCTTTATCGTTTGACTTGTTCTTATTTCTCTTAGTAGTAGTGCCCTTATTTTTGTTTCTAAATGACCTTCTCATAAATTTTCTCAATTCTTTGCCAATAGAATTAGGTCATCATTATCCGATTCGGAATCACTATCATCTACGTGATCGGAGGGAGGGGAGACGTATTCATTTGATTTAAAAGCAATGGCTTTACCTTGTTTAGATGATTCCGATTTCCGAATGGTGAGTTTATTTTCATAAACTTTAAGTGATCCGATTAGTTCTTCCATCTTTATTGATTTAGTTTCCTTGCTCTCTTCTATTGCGGTCACTTTTGGGTCCCATTCAGAAGGAAGGCTTCGTAGGACTTTCTGTACCTTTTCCTGCGTAGTAAAAGCCTTACCAAGAGACTCAAGAGAGTTGTAAATGTTAGTCAAACGAAGATCCATATCTACAATAGACTCATTGGGCAATAATTTAAAAGACTCAAGTGTAGACATGAGCATGTTAATTTTTGACTCTTTTACTTGACTCGTGCCTTCGTGTTTCATTTCTAGAATCCTCCACATTTCTTGTGCACTCGAACAGTTTGACACATAACTAGACTCACTCTTACTTAATCCGTTTAAGAGCAATTGCATAGCCCTAGCATTCATACTAAGTTTCTTTTTGTCATCACTCGTATATTCTTGTCTAGTTTTAGTAACCTCTAAAGTGACTCCGTCTACGGTGGATACATTAGATGGGACATAAGGACCATCTTCAATGATTGCCCAAAAGATCTATATCTATAGCCATAAGAAAAAGCTTCATCCTAAGTTTCCACTTAATAAACGACTCACCGTCAAAAAGTGGAGGCCTTAGGCTCGACATACCTTCTTGCTCGGTTTTGAGATTTGTGGATGCCATCTCACTGAATCGTTGGATTCCTTAAAGTGAGTGTTCCTGATCTTTGATACCACTTGTAGGATCTGCAAGGCACCACTAGAAGGGGGGGTTGAATAGATGGTGCGGAAAGTATGGTTTTTAAAATTTCTTTAAACTTGAACAATTCAAGTTCTGAAAACAGATTCTGTTTTCAGGACCTGTTTTAAAACGTTTTTAAAACCAGGTTAGAGGTCTCCAAAAATTATGAAATTTTGAGAAAACTCAGATTCCGATGTTATGAGGGTCCCCTAAAAATTTCAAATAAAAATTCAACCTTTAACCCCTTCAAAAACCGTTGGACTCAGATTGTGCAAATCTGCCAGAAACGGTAGATGGTTTTGAAAAATTAATTCCTATTTGTGTGAACGTCCTAATGCTCTGAAAATTTGACCAATAACTCCTTATATATTATATTTAAATGGGTTGAAACAGTTTTGGAAAAATCTTTTGGGAAGTAGGTCAAATACAATCAAAGTCTCAACCTTTGCAAGTCTGAAAATCAGACTGCACTAGTCTCAGAACTTTTGATGTTTGATTGACTTATACTTATCCAAAAGGGTTGAAACTTGTGACAAATTAACTCTAGAACGTGTAAGTATGTTTCTGAAAATTTTCGTAATTTTTGAAAATCGTTTACTATTTTTACGGATGCAAACAAGAAGGATAAACAGTGCAGTAACTGAAACGTAAATGCAGAAAGTAAATGGCACCAAGAATTTTATACTGGTTCGGTTATAAACAACCTACTCCAGTCTTCAAGGAACACCTTCCTTGGTTCACACTAATCACACACACGCAGTACACCTTACCGCAGGGTTGATAGAGTTACACCTAACTCCAACCCTTTACAAACCTTGTATTGCAAGTACAATTCTCACGAACACCACCACCTTGCTAGAGTGAAGATTGATCACACCTTGATCAATCTTTTACAAAGATATATGAATGGTGGTTTATCTCAAGCATATTCAAGATTGAAAGATATGAAAAACAATAGGCTTTTACAAGAAAAGAGAAAGAAAGAAGATGTAGAAGAAGAAGAGCTTGGCTTTTTGATCTCTTTGAAATGCAATGCTTGTTGTTCTTTTGTTTTCTCTCTTCTCTTCTCTTTTTAACATTGCAGCCGTCCCCCCTATGGTGTGTCTCCCTCTTGAAAATTATCTTTTAAGTCCTTGAGAGAGTGTAAGACATCATTGTGACAATGCCTTGCTTACTTGGCATCTTCCTATTGGATCATCATTTAGTCTCCGCTTACTTGGCACCTCCTTATTGGTTCAACATTGTCATCATGATGACATGGAAAAATCTGAGATATACACTTTAACATGTGCCCAAAAATCAATCACAAAATCATTCCATAAATCAAAAATTATATGATAAATTGCAAGACCAAAAATTCTTCCATTCACATGCCAAAAATTCGGCCATAACAACCTTGCCATGCTGAATTTTTCAGCATGTGCATCCTGAGGATAAAACTCAAATCATTACCATTTTATTTAAATTTTTATCATAAAAATGAATCAACAATACATGGTGAGTCTTGCTACCAATTGAGAAATGAACTTGGACACAAATAGCTCATCAAATTCGGCCATACACCTTGTACACATGCTGAAAACTTTTCAGCATGTGATATGTAGAATATCCCCATTTATTTATTTAAATTATATTCCAAACCTTACCATATCTTCTTCTAATCAATCTCCTAATAAAAGATGACAAAATATGTCACATTGAATAGCAAAAAATCGGCCATTAGCTCCCTTGCACATGCTGAAATTTCAGCATGTGTAACATTCACTTTTTGTTCAAAATATTGCCTATTTTGCATTGATTTAATCCAAGAAATCAAATGATAATTCAATCACCATTTAGTATGCAATATTTTCACCTTTTATGGAATAAAAATTAGTCACTAATAAGGTGAGAAAATCGCCCATGTTAATGCACACATGCTGAAATTTTCAGCATGTGTTACAAATGTGACATTGTTTGAAATGTTACCTTGTGTATCTCCTTCCTTTATGTCACCAATAATGTATGATTGATTCTTGACCAATCAATATGCCAACAAGGCTCCACATATGCTCCATCTCAGCTGTAGGGGCGTGTATACATGTATATGCATGTGCTGAATTTCATTTTTGCTAACTTTGTAAAATAGTGCACATTTAATAATACACGCATATAATATTCGAATCAGCCTTTAATTTAATTTTCTAGAACACTTTAAGATGTATATCATATGTAAAAAGTGTCTAGATACGTGTCACATGATGTACAAGAAAAACATTCCATGTTATGTGCGTAGAAAACCGAATTTTCGATATTTATCGATTACCCGATTTTTCTCTAATTTAAATTCCAACTTTTGCACATGTTATATATATTATTTTATACATAATATATATAATATATACTTTAAATCTCAGCACTTGGCTGGTTTATAGTGGTACCATTAGCATGTGACAAAATTAAACTTGGAATCTTCACATTTTGGCCTTAATGTGGAGTGATTTGTGTGTTGCCAACATGGAAAGTATTTTTGGCTGAACATATCATGTATGGCACAAAATTTTTGTGAATTTTTGGAGTATAGGGGCTGGCCATTTATTTATGGCAAGTACGTGACACGTTGGCGAAGTTTCGGTATTCGCCCGATACTACAAATTTCGGTTTAGAACCTTTTATCGTGTCGTATTTAATTTGTCATCACCATATCTTATATCATATGATATAAGACCTGAATATACTCATAAATATGAGTTAAGTATAGTGGTGTGACGTTAACGTACGTACGTAAGATATATAACGTGTCGGTAGTACGTTTGAATACATGTGTATGTGCTTTTTTCAAAAAAAATCTGAAAATATATATTTTTATATGTATATGTGGCGTGTATAATAAAGATGGGGAGGAGGAGAAAACTTTCCTTCCTTGGCCTTGTTGCCTTTGTGCCTTTTCCAAATGAAGCTTCCTTTAATGAACTACTTAGTTTATTAAACTAAGTACTTCACTTAATGAACTAGTTTAGTTCATTAATGGTGGCACCTGAAAATAGTATAAACACAACAAATGTTTGCCATATGATGTAAGCTTTAATGCTTCATGGCTCGTTAGTGCGGCAACATAATATATAAACTAAATAAAGAAAGTAATGGCAAGTTATCATGCATACATGTACACATCTATGTATGTATACGTTTATACATATATATATATATATATGCATTCAAATTGCTTATTTTGAAATCACTCAAACCCTCTTATCTCTACACTTGCTCATCGGGAAAGTATACCAGGATGTCATCAATGAACACCACCACAAATTGGTCCAACTGTTCTCGGAATACGGTGTTCATCAAGTCCATAAAGGCCGTTGGGGCATTAGTTAATCCAAAAGGTGTCACTAAAAATTCATAATGCCCGTATATAGTCCGAAAAGCCGTTTTAGGTACGTCTCCCGCTTTCACAAGCAACTGATGGTACCCTTGACGAAGGTCGATCTTTGAGAACCATCGGGCTCCTTTTAGTTGGTCAAATAGGTCCTCTATCCTTGGCAGAGGATATTTATTCTTAATAGTGATCTTGTTCAACTCCCGGTAATCGATGCATAGCCTCATGCTACCATCTTTCTTCTTTACTAATAGAACTGGAGCTCCCCACGGTGATACACTGGGGCGGATTAACTTTTTGTCTAACAACTCTTGAAGTTGCCCCTTTAGCTCCTTAAGTTCTGCTGGACCCATTCTGTAGGGTGCCTTAGATATAGGTTCAGCTCCGGGTATCAAATTGATCTCGAACTCCACTTCTCTCGATGGCGGAACTCCCGGTAAATCATCCGGAAATACATCTTTGAACTCATTGATTACCGGTATTTGATCCATAGAGGGAACATCCTGCTTCGCATCTAATGCATACACCATAAATCCCTCAGCTCCTTTCTGTAAGGCTTTAAAGGCCTTAATCGCTGTCAAGTATATCTTCTTTGGGGCTTTTTTTAACTTGAAGTTTTCCTGGACCGTTATTTCATTCATATCAGGATCCTTAACGGTCACTTGTTTGAGTTTACAGTCAATATTGGCATGATTCTTGGTCAACCAATCCATGCCCAATATTAAATCAAAGTCCTTCATCGGAATGGGAACTAACGTCACCGAAAACATCCTCCCATCCAACTCCAACTCACAATCTTTGTACTGGTGGTGGGAAACCAGTACTTGTTCGCCGGCTTCTTGCACTCTAAATGGGTTCTCAAGCCATTCGGGTAAGCGGTCGAGTCCTTTGGCGAATCGCTTAGAGATAAAGGAGTGACTAGCTCCGCTATCAAACAACACATTTGCAGGTACTTTATTAACTAGGATCACACCTAAGCACAAAAGGGTACACATGAAGGTTTTTCACATAACACATTTTATCATCAACTTAAAAGACTGGAATTCAACTTAAGCTACTATCATCGAACTTAAGTCGTACCTGTCACAACGTTGGCGTCCTCCTGTACCTCAGCGTCTGTCATGGCATGGACCCTTGCATTGGGCCTGCCTTTCTGCTGCTGGGCTGGCCCTGCTCCTGCTTGTGGCCTAGGGTTCCATTTCGGGCAGTCCTTGATCCTATGGCCCGCTTTTCCACATTTAAAGCACGCACCCGTTATCTTCCAACATTCACCCACGTTTCTCCTTTGGCAGTGTGGGCATTTTGCTGGTGCTTGGCGGTTGGGTTGGTTTGGTTGCGGTGCCCTTTGAACTGGCCCCGCTTGTCCTTTTTTGGGAATCTTGACCCAACGTCCGGGTCTACCTCCACTTTGCTCCACTCTCGACCTCTTGCTCAATTCTTCACGAGCCTCTTTTGGTTGTGACCTACGCATGTCACTCTCCACCCGGTAACATGCGTCTAGCATTTCCTCAAATGTTTTCAGACTTGACCCCGCTATAGCCGTCCGTACGCGGGGGTTCGGACCCTCTTCAAACTTTAGCATTTTCATCCGATTGTTTTCCAATACCATGGGCGTGAATTTGCCCAAGGCATGGAACCTGTCAGCGTAATCGGAAACTGTCATCCTCCCTTGCTCAAACTTATCGAACTGCCTCATTTTCTCCAAAACGGCAGTCTCAGGCATGTAGTAATCTTTGTAGGCCTTCACAAACTGACTCCACTGGATAGGAGGGGTCATCTTGGGCAGGATGCCGCTCCACCAGGCGTTAGCTCTGCCAATCAGTAGGGGTGTGGCTACATCCACCTTCAGATCTTCAGGCACTTGCACAAGCCTGAAACATTTTTCTACCTCATCGAGCCAAAACCCAGCCACCTCTGGGTCAGTGGTCCCTTCGAAATTAGGGGCATGCATCTTCCGCATCTCCCCAATGTAATACCTGATGTCGTGCTGAGGCGGTGGAGGCTGTGGTTGCGGTTGTTGCTGCTGTTGAGCAACCCCTTGTGCTATTACCATGATAGCATCAATCAACGCTTGGGGTACTAGTACTGGAAGTGGTGGTGGGGGAGGGTTATTGTTCCCGTTGCCACCGTTTCCTTGGTTGTCACGTCTAGGAGGCATTTTCTGCAAGATCACGCTTATTAGTATCTAGCAATTTAGAATTAGTATCTAGCAGTTTAGAAATAAATCAGTGCTTGGGATCCAAAATGTGTACAAGGCGGAGTTTACGAACTAAAATGGATAGCATTTATTGCTTACACTTAATCGCGCTCGTACACACACCCATCCCAATCAAACTTGAATCTAAGATTACATACTTAGACTTAAAGATCAACTTACGGTGAAAATTATAACTTAAGACTCTATATGTCATAACCTAGGTCTCCGAGGCATATCTGAAGCCTAGGCTCTGATACCACCTGTAGCGCCCCGACCCGGACAGCGGAATCCGAACCGGTACACCCGTCGTAGTTTACTGAGAAGACTACACGACGTCTCATCTCTCGATTACACATCATCAATGACGTAAGAGAAATAAGTACGGAAACATGTATCTAATAAATCTCCACCATCAATTCAATACATCAAGTGATAATAACATCTCTAAGGGCAGTCACAGTAACAACGAACTAATCTTCAAGTGTAGGAAAGAGCTGAAATAAATAACAATTGTCTCATCTAGCTCCCAACATGTCTCTATGTATCTCATTCAGCCCACTCACCATCGTCTTCTATGAATATCATGTCGTAGCTAGGCTCATCTACAATCACAAAGGTAGTACCCTTAGCAAAAACGCTAGCAAGTAACCCGCTTATAAGACGTACGGGATCAACACATGGCAAGACATGAGTAATATATAATTCAAGGGAATTGTGGGGCACATGTCTTGTAAGTTTCCAAATATATAAGCGAGTAACGTAATAAAGCAAGTACAGCAATTTGCACACAAATAACAGTTCATTGGCAATCAAATACCACTCACATTCATACCACATTGACTCTCGTGATGCATGTCAAAATATGCACTACACTACACAATCACAAATGCATGAGCCATTCCTTTTCAAATCAGTGCAATGCATGTCACAATGTCTGGTCTCGTAACTCATAACCCTGTAACGCACCCCGGCTTATATTTCCATCCCGGTTAACGTTACAGGCTCGTTATGCTCTGTGATGCACCTCGGCTTATATTTCCATCCCGATTAACATCACATACTCGTAAAACTCTGCAATGCACCTCGGCTTATATTTCCATCCCGATTAACATTGCAGAGGACTTTATACCCTGTAACGCACCCCGGATTACATTTCCATCCCGGTTAATGTTACAGTCTTTTATGCCCTGCAATGCACCCCGGCTTAAATTTCCATCCCGGTTAACACTGCAGATCACCTTCGCAAATCTGTGCCAAAGCACCTTTCTTTTCAAAACAATATGCAAATGCAAGTGCCATGATGCAAGACTCCTCGTTTCAATCACACTTCTCGTTCTCGTATGCAATTCACGTTCACATAAGTAGTTCATGTACACATGCGCAAGTATAAGCAACAACAAGCTTTCACTAATTTACACCTCGCAACTTAGGCTTCAACCATCTCGTCAACACTTAGTCTTGACTCTAAGGTTCACAACCTAAGGCAAGTATCTCTAACCATCCTTCGTTGAACTCTCAAACACCTCGTGCTTTCATCTCCTAACCCTCCTAAAACATTCTCATTGAAACGCGATTCGAAAATCCCTTTCGAACTTCCCAATTTGATTCACCATCCTAAATCATGTTCCCGAGACCTAGACTACCTTTAATCCGATCTTAAGAAGTCTCTAAGGTCACCCAAAGACTCCCGAACTTCCCTTTTCCTTTCTCTATTTTCCCACAAAACTGATGGACATCATCCCCTTACTTCGATCGATCTATGTCCATCAGAGGACATCGATCTCTCAGCCCTTTACTACTTCGATCGATCGATGTCCAACAGAGGACATCGATCTTTCAGCTCTCTTCTACATCGATCGATCGATGTCCAACAGAGGACATCGATCTCTGACATCGATCGATCGATGTCAGCGATTTCTCTAAATTTCCTCTGCGTTTTCTGCAACAACTGCAGAACCATAAACCTATTGGTTCCAAACACATCCCAATCCATCTAGCCTAAAACCCTGCTAAAATCACAGGCTTAAACTGCAGATTCAACGCTAAAAACATACCACCCAATGATTCAAACCTAGAACGCCATTATTCCGACTGTCTCAACACAAAAGTCCCATCTTTTCCCCCAAACCCCGACAATCACGAAGTCGCACCAAGAAGGGATTCAAGGGATAGGGATTTGCAGGATTTCACGTAATCAACCACATCAACAAATGCTTTTTCATATACATCGGCCAAATCAACAACACCTAAACACATAAATCATATACAAGCCATCACAAATCAAACTACTGCATGGTGATCCAATTTGATATCAAAATAGGCCAATTTTCTTTCACAAATCGTAGGAACTTATATGAAAGTTACTTGCCTTTGATTAATTGAAGAAGAAACGAAGAACGATTGAAGTTTGGATTGAGGATCTTGAAGTAATCCTTGCCTAGGGTTTCCAAGAGCGTGAAATCATCTATGGAATAGGGAAGGCGTCGGTTGCTGTGGAAAGAAATTAAGAAACTGACGTTCAGTCAGTTTTTATATGGAATGGGAAAAATTTGGAGTTTCTAAATTATATCTATTATCTTATTTATCTTAAAGGGTAAACCTTAATTATTTAATTCTGAAATTAAATACCATTTAATTCTAATATTTAATCTTCTCATTAATTTCTAATTAATCTCATACTTAATGTCTAATTCATTACCGTTGACCGTCATTAATCTCCTTTAATTCCTTCTTTGTTCTTTAATTATCCTACGGAGAGTGCGGGCCGTAACAGATGCCTAGGTTGATCTGAGGCCGAGCTGAATATACTTCAATTAGAAGTGTACTGTTGATTCCTTTTAATTGCCGAGGTTGACTATAAGCGGTTGCTTTGACTAAAGCATTGTCGAGCCGAGGTGTAGTATGTCGAACTGTCATAAGACAACTTCATTCCTAACCATTCTTGGTCATATTTGAGCAAGTGCCGACCTGATTCAGGCATGCGGCCGAGTTGACCAAGGGTTATAATTGAATCTGCCTTAGCCACTTTAATAGACTTGCTTTAGCTAAAGATAGTAGTGGCCGAGATTGAAGCTTTCTGGCCGAGCTGCAGGAGTTGATCATCCTCAAACCTGGATTTTCCGTTGACGGTTTGTTGACTAACTGACGACTTTGATCTTTTCTGAGCAGGTCAGATTTTGGCTTATCAGGGTTCAAGGTCAGAATACCTGACATGGAGAAGACTTCCGCCAGGGGGCCGTCATCAGCTAATGCTTTGAAGGCGATGATGGACAAAGCTGAGTAAAACTAGCTGAAGCAGAGGCTAAGACTGCTGAAGCGGAGCGCTAACGCGATGTGCTCACGTCAAAGGATCAATAGCTGGAACAGCAGGCCAAATCCTTCAACCACAGAATCGCGAACCTTAGGAAAGTGTGGTCGGCGCCTTCAGAAGGTCAAACTTTTTGAAGAAAACTTGGCCGTTCTACAAAGCTATGCACTAGAGATGGACTGCACGAAGGACATAGACATTGGCGCTGAGTTCGAGCTTTCCTTGGATAAAAAAGATCCTAGATAATTAGAGCTATACATCTCCACTATGAAGTCCGACTTCGAGGAGCATTGTTAGACTTTTTAGCGTGGGAGCTAACCTGAGAAGCAGCGGTTGAGATCACAAAGACAGAGAGTAACGCAAAATATGAGACTTTCAATCATACGCGTGTACAAAAAGGTAAGATGTTTAATTTTTTTTGTTTTTAAAAAAGAGTTGCTTGTACACGTGCCAACGCGTGGTTAGATGCCTCATATTTTATTTCATTTTCGGTCTCTCACCCGAGAAGTAGCGACTATTTCCTGTGTCGTTTTCGGTTTGCTTGCAATTTTTATTTCCAAAGTTTTGTAATGCTCAACTTTTTAATGCACTGAAATTTTACAGGTCTTTTGTCCAGTCTTTCTTTATGCTCAGCTCTTTTCTTTTTTAGTTGATTATGACTAGCTAACTGAGTGAGAAATGCTACGAAGTATAAACACATTGACCTTTTAAAAAACAACCATAATTAAAAGTAACGTGCAAACCCTTTCTTGAATTCACACAAATATAATCAGCTCAAGGCCAATAAGGTTGTAATTAATTGCGAAAATACGGTAATTTCCACAAGTACAATCACCTCGGGCCGTTGAGAGTAGGGCTGACCGGAGTGATAATCCGTCTTCACTTAAAAAGTATAGTCAACTTTAGATTCCAAGTGTAATCAACTCAAACCTCCAAAGCTGAACTGACTAAAAATGAAAAAAAAAAAAAAGCCCTAATTTGTGCATAGCATATCTACCTTAGGGTCCTCGAGAGCTTGGCCGGATCCATGTACAGTCCTCTGAAACATAGTTTAATGAATAGTTAAACTAGGTAGTATAATAATATCTTGAAGAGGCAATTGTAGTTTGCAACCAAACATTTACATATTTCTCACAAAATATCCAGACCTGCGATTATTACATAAAATAGCAAACCGCTTTAGAAAATTTCTTACAGAAGGCCGGTAACCAGATGTTTACTTGTAGCGCCCCAGCCCGATACCGTTATCGGAACCAGTGCACCCGCCGTAGCCTACTATGAGAACTACGAAGCGTCAAGCAGATCAAGCATACATCCTTCATAATGTAAGTTAAAACCAGCGGAAACGTCATAAAATCTAAACCTTCGTTGTCAATATTACAACCAGAAAACTGCAGCGGAAATAAAACCGTTTGTTCATCTAGCCGACATAAGTTTTAGAACAACATAATAACAATGAGTTCCAAACTCAAACAAAATAGTTCAGCATCTATCTATTCCCTTGTCCATCGTCCCATTGAGCCCACTCGCCGTCGTCTTCGATAAATATCAACTCATAATCAGGCTCACCTGAAAGAAGATAGAATGATTGTTCTTAGCGAAAACTTCGCCAGCAAGTAACCCGTCTATACACCTTACGGAATCACACACGTCGAGTCACCAGTGTATAAAACATTGCCCAAAAATAAGGTGCTCGGGTTAGCAAATAGCATCTTAATAAGGATTACTCAAAACAGATAAAGTCCATATAGGTACACAGTTACGAGAACCCACATGTATTAAAACAACGTATCACATAAGCAAGTCATAGACTAATCACGTTTCTTGCATGTCAAGTCTTATGCTTCGTGTATCATGATGCATGTACTTCTTTAAAATCACACACAACACCCATGCATATGCCTTCTTTCATAAACATGTCATGCATGTCATTTCACAAACATTTCATCACTTTACGTATCATATTCTTCGCGTAGCAGAACTTTATACCCTGTGGGTGATCAGTCCACAGCCATCATAACTTTATACCCCGTGCTGAAAGGTCCACGGCCCCATAACATATACTTTATACCCCGTGCTGAAAGGTCCACGGCCCCATTACATATATCATATATCCGTGCTGATAGGTCCACGGCCCCATAAAATACTTCATTTTCCGTGCGGATAGGTCCACGGCCCCATAACATACTTTATACCCTGCTGTTGATTCACAGATCACGCTCTTTATACTCTGCTTTCGCAGACGTGACTTTTATACCCTGTGATCAACCAGCAGCCATTTTGTCTTTCGCAAACTTTACCTTTCTTGTTCTTTTGCAAAACATATCTCAAATCAAATGCAAGTGCCCATGTCATGATGCAGGATGCACAAATAGCTTCATATCAACATGTAACACACACACACATACATCTTGTCTATCAAGGATATGGTCTTGCACCTCAAACACTCCCTAAACGTGTTTTACCAAGTCCATTTGTCTCACTTATTCACTAGAATTCAATCTTATGCTTACTTAATCAAACTTACCATCTACACCTCAAATATACCTCAAATACCCTTGCATTTTATGTTCAAAAGAAGTGTATAAAGTTACTACACTTACATAGGGCGCTTAAAGGGTCAAAAATACTTCCAGAATACTTGGAACGCCACTTCGAGCGCCTAATGTGGATATGAAGCGCCTCTACTAGGCGTTCGAAGTGTTCGGGGATGATTCAGGACACATTGAACACCACATGAAGCGCCTAATGTGACATGAAGCGCCTCATGTAGGCGTTCGAAGTGTTCTGACGGTTCTAAATTGCAGTTTTTCTGTACGGGAAAGCTCCAGGACACATGGAACGCTACATGAAGCGCCTATAGTGACATGAAGCGCCTCATGTAGGCGTTCGAAGTGTTCTGACGATGCCAAACTGCCGTTTTTCTGCAGTAACTTCCACCCAACTCCTTTCTTCTTCAACCCTTCCAGGTTCAACACTTAAAGATCCATCTTAACAACTAGATTCATCATACTTAACATACATCTAATCATGAATTGATGCTTAGTGAATGTCTAACAAGATCCACTCTAAATCTTCAATCATTCACCACCTTCAAGAGTTATCATCAACAATACCCAACCAACAAGACTACAACAATGTCATCACTCATCCCACAATTTCCTGCACTTACTCTCAACATCTAAGTGTATACAATCAACACAAGAGTAGAGCAAGACAAGAAACACATCAACATATATACTCTCATGGGCATGGTTGACTAACAACAAATACTGCACAACTATTTCAGAAATATGGCCCAAAGAACAAGACTTTACACAATTAGCAACAAGGCTTACATATAACAAAGCATGTATGATAGACAAGACAAGAATACTAATGTGTGATTCATATTTTCTCTTTGTAAGAACATAGGGCCTAAAGTATCAAAATTTACATAAAGCGTATAGAAAGATTACTTGCCTTGGTTTCTAGTTAATCTTACGGATTTACTGCAGAATTTCAATGGAGATTGCACCTAGGTTGGCCTTCTTCCTTCCTTTTCCTTCCTCTCCTCTTCTTCTTCCTCTTCTTTCTTCTTCTCTTTGCTCCTGCGGTTTTCCCCTCTTATTTTTGATGGTATAACCGTCCCCTAAGGCTGAGATGGGGAGTTATACTAACTTCCTATAACTCCCCTTAACTCCTAGTAGGGACCTCTTAGGTAATTTCTCATACTTTCCTTTAATTCTACTTTTAACCCCTTTCTTTTGTTCTTCTATGTTTTATGTAACTAAGTCACATAACCTACATAATTAATTAAGTTGTATCTAAGGTTAACCTCTAAGTATTGAATATCGTGCTTAAAAGTCACGGGGCGTAACATTCCACCCCACTTACAAAAAGTTTCGTCCTCGAAACTTACGTACCTTAGTCAAAGAGCTGAGGATACTTCTCCCGCATTTGTTCTTCGAGCTCCCAAGTGGCTTCACGTTCCGTGTGATTGCTCCATTGAACCTTTACATAAGGGATCACTCGCTTCCTCAACACTTGATCCTTTCGGTCCACAATTTTCACGGGTACTTCCTCATATGTAACATCGTCCTTGAGTTCCAAAGGTTGAGCTTCAAGTACATGACTTGGATCCGCCACGTACTTTCTTAATTGTGACACGTGGAATACATTGTGAACTTGCGCCAACACCGGAGGTAATGCCAACTTATATGCCAAGGCGCCTACCTTCTCCAGTATTTCATAGGGACCAATGAAACGAGGGCTTAGCTTGCCTTTTACTCCAAACCTCATGACGCCCTTCGTAGGTGACACCTTCAAATAAACTTTATCACCCACATCAAAATCCAATGGTCGTCGTTTGGAATCTGCCCAACTCTTGCTACGGTCCTGAGCCGTCTTGAGTCTTTCCCGGATGACCTTCACCTTCTCTAACGTTTTCTCCAATAGTTCCGGTCCCGTGATAGTTCTCACGCCCACTTCGTCCCAATAAACCGGTGACCTACATTTCCTTCCATACAAAGCCTCAAAAGGAGCCATATCAATTGCGCTGTGGTAACTATTGTTATAAGAAAATTCCATCAGCTTTACCATTCCGTCCCAACTCCCTTTGAAATCCAGCACGCAAGCTCTTAGCATATCTTCCAAGGTTTGAATTGTCCGCTCGGACTGTCCATCAGTTTGGGGATGATACGCCGTACTCAACCTTAATTCCGTACCCATGGCTTCTTGGAATGCTGTCCAAAACTTAGATGTGAACCGTGAATCTCGGTCGGATACTATACTTACTGGGACTCCATGCAAGCTAACAATACTGTCCATATACAAGTTCACTAATTTATCAAGAGGTGCTTCACTTGAAACGGGTAGGAAATGGGCAGACTTTGTTAAACGGTCCACGATAACCCAAATCATGTCACATCCACTTCTTGTCTTTGGTAATCCGGCTACAAAATCCATTGTGACATGTTCCCATTTCCATTCCGGAATTTCCAACGGCATCAACAATCCACCGGGCCGCTGGTGTTCCGCCTTGACTTGTTGACACACCAAACACCTCTCTATGAATTCCGTAATATGTCTTTTCATCCCAGACCACCAATAGTAACGCTTGAGATCTCTATACATTTTGGTGCTACCGGGGTGTATTGATAACCTCGAATTATGAGCTTCTTGCAAAACTTCTTTCCTAAGTTCGTCAACGTCCGGCACGCATAATCTTTCCTTAAACCATAAGCTCCCATCTCCTTTGGTCTGAAATCCTTCAACTTGACTATGTTTCACCCTTTCCATTATCTCACTTAAAGCCTTATCTTTCTTCTGAGCCTCCTTTATCCTATCAATCAAACTCGGTGTGATAGTCAAGGCTGTCAGGACGTTCACCGTGGATTCAATCACATCTAAACCAAACTCCTCCATCTCCCTTTCCAATGGTGATTGTCATGCATGGCTGGACTTCCTACTCAAGGCGTCGGCTACCTTGTTAGCCTTTCCCGGGTGATAATGAATAGTTAGGTCGTAGTCTTTTAGCAATTCCAACCATCTCCGCTGCCTCACATTCAATTCCTTCTGCGAGAACAAATACTTTAGGCTCTTATGATCTGTGAATACCGCACACCTCTCTCCATACAAATAATGCCGCCAGATCTTCAAGGCGAACACAACCGCGGCAAGTTCAAGATCATGTGTGGGATAGTTTTGTTCATAGGGCTTTAGCTGTCTTGAGGCATACGCGATGACTCGTCCGTTTTGCATTAAAACACAACCTACAAACAAGGCGTTAGTCTAAACTTAATGGGTATACAAGATCATAATCTTATACTATAATTCACGTACCTAACCCGTTCTTTGACGCATCACTATAAATCACAAATCCATCCGTTCCAGAGGGTTGAGCCAATACTGGAGCTGTCGTTAATCTCTTCTTAAGCTCCATGAAACTTCGCTCGCATTCCGCCGTCCACTCAAACTTGGACTTCTTTTGAGTAAGGCGACTGAGAGGTACGGCAATCCTCGAGAATCCCTCAACAAATTTTCGGTAATAACCCGCTAGACCCAAGAAACTTCGCACTTCGGTGACATTTGTAGGTCTAGTCCATTCAGTTATAGCTTCCACCTTCTTCGGGTCCACAGCAATCCCCTCTTCTGATATCACATGACCTAGGAACGCCACACTTCTTAACCAAAACTCACACTTGCTAAACTTAGCATATATTTGTTTCTGCCTCAGAATACCTAGAACGGTTCTCAAATGCTCAGCATGAGTTTCTTCGTTAGGGGAATACACCAGAATATCATCTATGAATACCACAACAAACTTGTCCAACTGCTCTCGAAAGACGGTATTCATAAGATCCATAAAAGCTGCGGGGGCATTGGTTAATCGAAATGGCATCACCAAAAACTCATAGTGGCCATACCTTGTGCGGAAAGCTGTCTTTGCGATGTCCTCGGCCTTCACTCGTAATTGATGATATCCTAATCGGAGGTCAATTTTAGAGAAGATTTTAGCACCCTTGAGCTGGTCAAACAAGTCCTCAATTCGTGGGAGAGGATACTTATTCTTGATGGTAACTTTATTCAACTCTCTATAATCGATACAAAGCCTCATGCTACCATTTTTCTTCTTTACAAACAAAACAGGTGCTCCCCAGGGCGATACACTAGGGCGGATAAACTTCTTGTCCAATAACTCCTGCAGTTGTTCCTTCAACTCTCTCAGTTCTGCCGGAGCCATTCTGTAAGGAGCTTTGGAAATAGGTTCTGTTCCAGGAATCAAGTTAATCTCGAACTCAACTTCTCTCGGAGGTGGCACTCCTGGTAAATCTTCCGGAAACACGTCAGGAAATTCGTTGACCACTCGGATTTGCTCCATAGACGGCACCTCCTGAGTAACATCCATGGCATACACTAAGAATCCCTCAGCACCTTTCCTTAATGCCTTGCGTGCTTGTGCAACCGACACGTACACCTTTTTGGGTACCTTCTTTCGTTCCGCATCTCCTTGAAATATTACCTCCTCCATCTTAGCATTCTTGATTGTCACTTGCTTCAACCGACAATCAATATTAGCGTGATTCTTGGCTAGCCAGTCCATTCCTAATATGACGTCAAAGTCATACATCTGAATAGGGATCAGTGTGGCGGGGAATGTTTGTCCTTCAAACTCCAATTCACAATCCCGGTACCGATGATACGAAACCATAATTTGATCTCCTGCCGCTTGAACACGATACGGAGTTTCTAACCATTCAGGCAGACTACTCAGGTGTTTAGTGAATCTCTTTGCTACGAAGGAGTGGCTTGCGCCGCTATCAAAGAGCACGTTGGCAGGTACCTTATTTACTAAAATCGCACCTAAAGCCATATCAAGTTATACACGGAAGATTAAGCACATAAATACTTAATTCATTATGAATTCAAACTTAGTTTAAAGGATACCTGCTACTACATCGGTAGCCTCCTGCACATCTGTGTCCGTCATGAGATGTACTCGGGCATTTGCTCTAGGCTTCGCTCTCGGCTGCTGAGCCGCCTCTCCAGGATTATTTTTCTTCATCTCCGGACAATCTCTAATCATATGGCCCACTTGGCCACATCGGAAACATGCCCCAGCCACTTTCCTACACTCTCCAACGTGGTTCCTGTTGCAATGTGGACAAACTCCTACAGCCTGCTGAGCTACTTGATTCTGTGGTGGCAGTCTCTGAAAATTTCCAACTGGGCCTCTCTTCGGAATCTTGACCCAACGTCCGGGTCTTCCACCAATTCTCACATCCTCTCTTGGCCTCTTGCCTCTTTCAGCTCCTCCTGTGCTAGCTGCTCTTGCCGCCACTCGGCGAAAATCACTCTCAACACGGTAACACGCATCTAGCATATCCTCATAAGTTTTCATCCCTGCATTCACTATCGCCGATTGTATCCTCGAGTCCAAACCCCTCTCAAACTTCGTCATCTTAAGCGATTATCAGGCATAATCACTGGAGCGAACTTACCCAAAGCACGGACATGGTCGGCATACTCCGACAACATCATCCAACTCTGTTTTAGCCAGTCGAATGCCCTTATCTTGTCTAAGATCATTGTCTCGGACACGTAATACTTCAGAAAGGCATCTAAAAGTTTTATTCAAGAGGTCGGTGTGGTCCAAAATTACAATTATTATAGAAAGTTAAATGATATACGCGCTCGCACACACCCAACCCAGATCATACTTAGGCTCTAGAGAATCAGCACTTAAACCTAAGGATCAATCTTATGGGAGAATCATAACTTAGGTGTCTAAAAGATCATGAACCTAAGTTTCCGCGATAGATCTGAAGCCTAGGGCTCTGATACCACCTGTAGCGCCCCAGCCCGATACCGTTATCGGAACCAGTGCACCCGCCGTAGCCTACTATGAGAACTACGAAGCGTCAAGCAGATCAAGCATACATCCTTCATAATGTAAGTTAAAACCAGCGGAAACGTCATAAAATCTAAACCTTCGTTGTCAATATTACAACCAGAAAACTGCAGCGGAAATAAAACCGTTTGTTCATCTAGCCGACATAAGTTTTAGAACAACATAATAACAATGAGTTCCAAACTCAAACAAAATAGTTCAGCATCTATCTATTCCCTTGTCCATCGTCCCATTGAGCCCACTCGCCGTCGTCTTCGATAAATATCAACTCATAATCAGGCTCACCTGAAAGAAGATAGAATGATTGTTCTTAGCGAAAACTTCGCCAGCAAGTAACCCGTCTATACACCTTACGGAATCACACACGTCGAGTCACCAGTGTATAAAACATTGCCCAAAAATAAGGTGCTCGGGTTAGCAAATAGCATCTTAATAAGGATTACTCAAAACAGATAAAGTCCATATAGGTACACAGTTACGAGAACCCACATGTATTAAAACAACGTATCACATAAGCAAGTCATAGACTAATCACGTTTCTTGCATGTCAAGTCTTATGCTTCGTGTATCATGATGCATGTACTTCTTTAAAATCACACACAACACCCATGCATATGCCTTCTTTCATAAACATGTCATGCATGTCATTTCACAAACATTTCATCACTTTACGTATCATATTCTTCGCGTAGCAGAACTTTATACCCTGTGGGTGATCAGTCCACAGCCATCATAACTTTATACCCCGTGCTGAAAGGTCCACGGCCCCATAACATATACTTTATACCCCGTGCTGAAAGGTCCACGGCCCCATTACATATATCATATATCCGTGCTGATAGGTCCACGGCCCCATAAAATACTTCATTTTCCGGATAGGTCCATGGCCCCATAACATACTTTATACCCTGCTGTTGATTCACAGATCACGCTCTTTATACTCTGCTTTCGCAGACGTGACTTTTATACCCTGTGATCAACCAGCAGCCATTTTGTCTTTCGCAAACTTTACCTTTCTTGTTCTTTTGCAAAACATATCTCAAATCAAATGCAAGTGCCCATGTCATGATGCAGGATGCACAAATAGCTTCATATCAACATGTAACACACACACACATACATCTTGTCTATCAAGGATATGGTCTTGCACCTCAAACACTCCCTAAACGTGTTTTACCAAGTCCATTTGTCTCACTTATTCACTAGAATTCAATCTTATGCTTACTTAATCAAACTTACCATCTACACCTCAAATATACCTCAAATACCCTTGCATTTTATGTTCAAAAGAAGTGTATAAAGTTACTACACTTACATAGGGCGCTTAAAGGGTCAAAAATACTTCCAGAATACTTGGAACGCCACTTCGAGCGCCTAATGTGGATATGAAGCGCCTCTACTAGGCGTTCGAAGTGTTCGGGGATGATTCAGGACACATTGAACACCACATGAAGCGCCTAATGTGACATGAAGCGCCTCATGTAGGCGTTCGAAGTGTTCTGACGGTTCTAAATTGCAGTTTTTCTGTACGGGAAAGCTCCAGGACACATGGAACGCTACATGAAGCGCCTATAGTGACATGAAGCGCCTCATGTAGGCGTTCGAAGTGTTCTGACGATGCCAAACTGCCGTTTTTCTGCAGTAACTTCCACCCAACTCCTTTCTTCTTCAACCCTTCCAGGTTCAACACTTAAAGATCCATCTTAACAACTAGATTCATCATACTTAACATACATCTAATCATGAATTGATGCTTAGTGAATGTCTAACAAGATCCACTCTAAATCTTCAATCATTCACCACCTTCAAGAGTTATCATCAACAATACCCAACCAACAAGACTACAACAATGTCATCACTCATCCCACAATTTCCTGCACTTACTCTCAACATCTAAGTGTATACAATCAACACAAGAGTAGAGCAAGACAAGAAACACATCAACATATATACTCTCATGGGCATGGTTGACTAACAACAAATACTGCACAACTATTTCAGAAATATGGCCCAAAGAACAAGACTTTACACAATTAGCAACAAGGCTTACATATAACAAAGCATGTATGATAGACAAGACAAGAATACTAATGTGTGATTCATATTTTCTCTTTGTAAGAACATAGGGCCTAAAGTATCAAAATTTACATAAAGCGTATAGAAAGATTACTTGCCTTGGTTTCTAGTTAATCTTACGGATTTACTGCAGAATTTCAATGGAGATTGCACCTAGGTTGGCCTTCTTCCTTCCTTTTCCTTCCTCTCCTCTTCTTCTTCCTCTTCTTTCTTCTTCTCTTTGCTCCTGCGGTTTTCCCCTCTTATTTTTGATGGTATAACCGTCCCCTAAGGCTGAGATGGGGAGTTATACTAACTTCCTATAACTCCCCTTAACTCCTAGTAGGGACCTCTTAGGTAATTTCTCATACTTTCCTTTAATTCTACTTTTAACCCCTTTCTTTTGTTCTTCTATGTTTTATGTAACTAAGTCACATAACCTACATAATTAATTAAGTTGTATCTAAGGTTAACCTCTAAGTATTGAATATCGTGCTTAAAAGTCACGGGGCGTAACATTACTGTTATTGCTTGCTTTCTCTGTGTAGTCGCCAAAAGTTTAACCCTAGCCAAAACTTTAGTCACCCATTTCGTTTCATGTCATTGTACTTCGATTAAGCTATTCACGAGGCATATAAATTCGCCCATTTCGAAACCAGAAGTTTGGCACAAGTCTGGAATAACCATTCAGTGTCCTTGTAATATGGCCACTTCTTTGGCACTTGATCAGAAACAGACGTTGGTGGCCCTAGTTAGTCTTCTACTTGGGCTAATTGGTTCAACAACAATCGGGGTACATCAACCTTAGTTGGTGCATTGTCACCAAGATTGACATGCGTTGGTGCACTAACAGCAACAGGACACTCATCATAACAGAAAAGCTTAAACTAGAGACTTTGATGTAGCGACTCGTCCCGAGCCTTAGTATTCGAAACGACTCACCCGTCGTATCTCGCTAAGGAGATACAAGACGTCAATGCAATCCATTACACATCAGCATAATAGCACAAATCGATATCAGCGGAAACTTTATAAATTAAAATCTCGAAATAAATATCATTAATAAAAAGTCAAAGTCTCGAAAACCTAGGTCTTACAAAAATCGAAATAAAAAATATCTGAATAAAATCTACTGAAAAATCCTCGAACAATAAGCCTCAATACCCCTACTCCTAGTTATCCTCTACGAACACTAGCTCGTAATCTTATGAATATGCAAAGATGATTTATAACGTAGGGTGAGCGACATACATTGCCCGACAAATAACCTCACTATATTTACCATGTGACCATACACGGAGAAACAAGTGTAAATAAAATAAATAAATAACATAATATAAAATAGCATGATTCTCTTCGCAAATAAATTTACCTTTTCGCCCTTCCTGTACAACCAAGCACGTAAAGCACACGCTACTAAGTCATCGCACACATAAGTCAGTACAATCAAAAACCGTGATTGCAAGGTTCCAAAATCATGAATGCTACGACTCGACACCCGTTAAATCCTTATTCATCTCCATTTTATATTCCATTTCTCATATTTCACTTTTTTATTTTCTGATATCATAGGCGGTTACCCTTTACATATCCATTTTTGATATCATATGTGGTTACCCTTTACAGCATCTATATGCAGTATCCATTTCTGATATCCATATGCGGTTACCCCTTGCGGCATCCATATGTGGTATCCATTTCTAATACCCATGTGCGGTTACCCCTTGCGGCATCCATATGTGATATCCACTTTACTTTTTCGTTTATCACTTTAATCCCGTATTTAATTCCGACTTATCAGCCACGTGTAAGTATACCCACGTATATACTCGCGCCCATACATGTGCATATACGTGCTTATACTTACGCGTTTCACCCTCGGCCCATATTTCCATTCGGCCATGCACATAAACTTTTGTTTGTGTTTGAAGACAAACTGTGGATCAATGTATTTTCCTGTATTTCATTGATTGATTTCTTTGTACAAAAAGCTCCTACTTATAATTCGTACTACTGCTCTATACAAGGAATACTTAATCACCTACTTAATTGCTAAATCAATTAGCTGCCTAATTAGCCTCTAGTCAATCAATCAACTACACAAGGTAAGTATATGATTACAATAGTAAAGGAAAGAAATCTGCCGTGATTTTCTTAACACTCCCCCTCAAGTTGAACAGTAGGGTCTCTTCTGTTCAACTTTTTAGAACACTTGCAAAGGTTCGTCCATTGACCGCCTTGGTGAGTATGTCTGCGAGCTGATCCTCTGACCGAACAAATGGTATTGTGATGACGCCACTATCCAACTTTTCTTTAATGAAATAACGGTCAATCTCAATATGCTTAGTTCTGTCATGCTGAACTGGGTTTTCCGAGATACTGATTGAGGCTTTGTTATCACATCTTAAGCACGTTGGTCCTGTTGTTAGAAAACCAAGTTCCCCCATGAGTTTTCGCAGCCACAATACTTCAATGATTCCTCTAGCTATCCCTCGAAACTCTGCTTCCGCACTAGAAAAAGCAACCACTGACTGTTTTTTACTTCGCCAAGTGACTAAGTTCCCACCAACCAACGTAAGATATCCAGAGGTAGATCTTCTATCTACCACGTTTCCGGCCCAGTCTGCATCTGTGTATGCCTCGATGTCGAGATGCCCATGGTTCTGAAATACGATCCCTCGTCCAGGTGTACCTTTTAGATACCTTAGAATTATGAAAACTGCTTCAAGATGTTGTTTCTACGGGCTGTGCATGAACTGACTTACCACTCCCACAGCATGTGCGATGTCTGGTCTAGTATGTGAGAGGTAAATCAATTTCTCAACCAATCTCTGATACTGTTCCTGTCCCACCAATGGAGCTCCCGGAGTCACTTCTAGCTTCTGATTTTGAATCATTGGAGTATCTGCAGGTTTTGCATCCAGTAGCCCCACTTCAGTTAATAGATCCAGAATGTATTTCTGCTGAGATATATAGATCCCTTCTGATGACCTTAGCACCTCGATTCCCAGAAAATACTTTAGGCCTCCAAGATCCTTCATCTCAAATTGTGTAAACAAATGGTTCCTGAGACGAGATATTTCGTTAGTATCATTTCCAGTAATAATCATGTCATCAACATAAATAATAAGACAAGTAATACAACTTCCCTATTTTTTGAAGAAGAGGGTGTGATCTGCATTGCTTTGTTTGTATCCATCCTTTTTCATGACTGAAGTGAACCTTCCAAACCATGCCGGGGTGACTGCTTGAGTCCATATAATGCTTTCTTTAATCGACACACTTGCTTTGGTTCGAACTCATCAGAGAAACCTGGAGGAGGCTCCATGTAGACTTCTTCTTGCAGTTCTCCATGCAGGAATGCGTTCTTTACATCAAACTGTAGCAGTGGCAGTCTTTGTTTGCTGCAATAGAGAACAACACTCGGATTGTATCAATCCTGGCAACAGGAGAGAATGTCTCCGAATAATCAATCCCATACGTCCGTGTGTATCCTTTCGCAACCAGCTTGGCTTTGTGTCTTTCAATACTACCGTCTACTTTGTACTTTACAGTGAATACCCATCTGCACCCCACGGTCTTTTTTCCATCCAGCAATTGACATTTTTCCCATGTCTGATTCTTCTTTAAAGCTTTCATTTCTATGTCCATGGCTTCCTTCCATTGTGGTAACTTACAAGCATCATCCACGGTGTGAGGGATTTTTTCAGAACAAATTGTTATAAAGAAACTTTGTGCTAACTGTGATTTGTTATTACACACGGTCTTTATTGGATACCTTGGCGTCTGAGCAACCTTGGTCGGGGAATATCTTTCGGGTGGTATGCCCCTGGTTTTTCTGGGTGGTAGTATTCGCCCTCGAGTCCCTGGGAAACGGTCAACACTGTCCACACAATTTTCTTGGAAAGTGGGATTATTAGTCTCAATGGAAGAATTGGGATCCAAGAAATTAGGACTCTTATCAAAAACAGACTCAGACTCAGAATTAGATTCAGTAATGTCAACCTGTATACCATCGCTTACCTGTTGCGGAACGTTCATCTGAGGAGCATCATTGGGTCGTACTAGGGAGACAAGGTCTTTATCATGGTCGGCTGCTGTGCAATCGGCGTCATCTACTTGCCGTGTTGGTTCGGTCGCTGGCCAGTGTGACTCTGACAGCCAGTCGAGAGTCTCATCGCTAGCTATCTCCCCCTGAGACTGAGAGTGGGTGTCAAAGAATGATTCTGTTTCAAGAAAGGTACAATTCATTGTAGTGAGGATTCGGCGGGTGCGAGGGTTATAACATCGGTATCCCTTTTGGGACGGTGAGTAGCCAACGAAGGCACACTTCTCAGCGTAGGGGTCCAATTTGTCTTGTTGGGTTTTTGGAACATGGACAAAGACGGTACACCCAAAGACTTTCGGGGGTAAGGTAAGGATGGAAGGAATTTGTGTCTGGGTGGCTAACACCTGCAGTGGTGTTTGATGGTGCAGGATGGAGGAGGGAAGTCGATTACTAAGATAATTTGCTGTGGACACTGCCTCCGGCCAAAAAACCTGAGGTACATTGGCATCTATCATCATGGCTCGTGTCATTTGCAAAAGTGTCCGATTTTTTCTTTCGGCTACCCCGTTTTGTTTTGGAGTGCCAGGACAAGATGTTTGGTGAAGTATGCCATGTAGGGTAAGAAACTGTTTTAGTGCCCCATCGAGGTATTCCCCACCATTATCGGAACGAAGAATTTTGACGGATGTATTGAATTGAGTTTTAATCATTTGGTAGAACTCCATGAATTTGGTAGTGACTTCTGATTTGTGTTTAAGAACATATAGCCAAGTCATGCGGGAGAAGTCATCAACAAAAATCACATAATAACGATAACCAAGAGAAGTAGGATGCGGGGATGGTCCCCATACATCAGAGTGTACTAAGGAAAACATTCTGTCAACACAGGTATTATTTGCCTTATATGTAGCTCGTGGCTGTTTGGCACGGAGGCAAGTGCTACAAGTCAAATTATGCAGTGTGCTTATTTTTGAAAAGAGGTCTGGAAAAAGAAATTTAAGATAGCTAAACGATGAATGTCCTAACCGACGATGCCAGAGGCACAACTGTCGAGTAACCGATCCGGTGGCAAGATTAGACCGGCCCTGCTGCTCTACGGCGTCCACATAATAAAGACCTCCTCTCTCAGTACCACGTCCAATTATGCGCCCCGTATGAATGTCCTGCAATATGCAAAACGAGGGATACATTAGAACCACACAATCTAATTCCTTTGTAAGTTGGCTAACTGACAGTAATTTAGTTGACAATGAAGGCACAAAAAGGCAATGTGGTAAAGTAATTTGTGGTGTGAGAGAGATAGTCCCACCTCCACGAACAGGTACAAGTTCTCCATTCGCGGTTTCAATGTGAGTTTTTAAGGGGGTTGAGTGGTTAATAAAGTCATTTGGATCAAAGGACATAGTGTCTGTTGCCCCACAGTCAAATATCCATTTAGATGTGTCATGAGGTATGGGCCGGTTATTATTTGTGCATTTATGGAGTTGGGCTAAAGTGAGGGTGTTTCTGGAGTTTTTAAAAGTAGAAGGACCAGTTTGTGATTGAACCGAACCTTGAGGGACTAATTTTTCCGTTTCTGAGGAATCCAGGGCGGAACTAGCCACCGCAGACTTTCCAGGGACTGCGGGGATAATTTCTGGAATAGTGGGGGAATTATTTTTAATTACAGAAATATGAGGGATTGAAGGGGTAAATTCTGCATATAAATAGGAAGAGTGGGGGCTAGGGTTTCTGCCCAGCCCCTTTTACCTCCTGCCGCCGCTGAGAATCCTCCAGCTGCTGAGCCTGTTGGCCGCTGCTCTGAGTTTTCCTCCGGTGCTGGCTGGTTCAGTTCTGAGTTGTGGCTCCCTTCTTCCCCTTGGGAAAGCATGGTTGCAACCCCTGTTCCTCCAAAACCGGTGGTTGGTTTTTTCCTTCCCACCAATCCGGGTACCCTACGATTTGGAAGCATCTTTCCTTAATGTGACCACGCTTCTTGCAGTGGCTGCATGTCTGATTCTTATCCTTGTTCTCCTGCGATGAAGAGTTTGAGCGGGAGGACAAAGTTCCTCCTCTTCCCCGGCCTCTGTTCGTGGCTGGGGTTTTTCCGGTGAGTCCCTGTCCGATTCCCGAGGATGAATGAGATGAGATCTCTTCTGAGGGATGATTGCCTTTGAGCACTTGATTCCTGGCCTCTGCTCGTCTAATTTCTAAAAACGCTGCTTCAAGGGACGGCAGGGGGTCCCTTTTGACTATTTCTTTCTTCTCCTGCTCAAATTGGTCGTTAATGGCCATCAAGAATTGATATAATCTTGTGGCCTGAATCTTTTGTCTGTAAATCCCAATATCTTCTAGACAACGCATTGGATTTGGGTCCTTTGTATCGATGGTGACCCACACATCTTGTAGCTTGTTCCAGCACTCCTCTACTGTGCCTGTTCCCTGCCGAATGCTACTGGCCTTCTTGTGGAGGTCAAAAATTTGCAACCCATCGGCCCCTATTCCGTATGTAAGTGCTAAGCCTTCCCATAAGGCCTTAGCAGTTGGATATCTGGTAACGTTGCTAATCATGGTGGGTTCAATGTTTTGGAGGATCCATGTGAACACTTTGTTGTCCTCCTGTTCCCATTTGGCATATTCTGGTTCCAGAGGCTGTGGGGATTGCGGGATACCTGTTAAATGTGACACTTTTCCTTGGCCGAGAATTGCCCTGTATATGACAGTAGACCACAAAGAGTAGTTTCCACTGTTTAATTTTACTGAGATGTGTAATGTTTCTGGTGCAGGTGACGAAATTGTTGGTTGGGAAGGATTGATACGAAGGCTATCTCGAAGGATTTGGGCCACTTGTAGTGCCCATTCCCCGGGGTTCTGGTTGCTCGAAGAGGACTCTGGTATGGGAGTTGGGTCTTCTGTTTTTCCAGCGTCTGACATTTTTTGGTGTGTGATGCAGATGCTGTTGGAGAAGGCAGAGCCACACAGTGATATGACTGTGAGGGTTCAAGGGATGATCAACAGGCCGTTTGGCTGAGGAAGGTATTTGGCCGTTTGGCCGGGTAAGGTATATGGCTATGATGAATCTATTCTGAGCCTAAGTTTCAGACAAAACTTATTCACAGAGAGGGATTTCCCTGCTCTGATACCATGTTTGTGTTTGAAGACAAACTGTGGATCAATGTATTTTCCTGTATTTCATTGATTGATTTCTTTGTACAAAAAGCTCCTACTTATAATTCGTACTACTGCTCTATACAAGGAATACTTAATCACCTACTTATTGCAAATCAATTAGCTGCCTAATTAGCCTCTAGTCAATCAATCAACTACACAAGGTAAGTATATGATTACAATAGTAAAGGAAAGAAATCTGCCGTGATTTTCTTAACTTTCACCAAAATCATTTTCCAATTCACATAATTTAAGCACATAAAATAACCTTCATGATTAATAATTTATATTATATATATTATACTTCATAGCTATATTCACAAGTAAAGAAAACCTCCTTCGGCTACTGTCCTTGTATGGACAGTGGCAATTCTCATCAACCAACAGTCATCACAGCACCCATAATAACTTAGGCAATTTGCGCACACAATTTAAAGAGAAAGAAAACGCACAAATTAAAAATAAATATACACGCACACAGTTAACGAAAAAGGAAAACAAATAAAACATACATGCACACACCTTAATCTTCTCAGCATCTATATTTTTTTCCTTTTTCCTTTCATTTACTCCACTGCAGCCATAACCATGAAAGAAACCAATTTCCACATATATTTAAAGCAACACATGGCATCAACAATAAACAAATAATTTTCACTTCTATATTTATATATTAATATGCCTTCATCACTTTTCTTTTAACCCATGAATTCGGCCAGTGACAATACTTACAGCATTTATATATACTCATCTTTCTACCAACGGTCCATATGCATAAATGCATAATCATCATTAAGATTATTCAATCCTTGTACATATACACTTAATCGATACATAAATACAACAACTGCATATGTATAATCAAACATCTATTCAAATCACAACTACGTATGCATGATCCAATTTGATATGGAAATAACATAATAACATTAGAAAATCATGTTGGAGAGTTTAAGGTTTGGGCTTTGGCCCATAGTTGGAGATTGAAAAATTTGGGCTTTGGCCCATTAATGAGTGTTGCTAAACTTGGTTGAGCAACGTACTTTGAGCTTAATGAGTTTCCGATAATGAAATCGAAAACTAATGAATCCTTAATTATCTACGTAACGAGTAATTAATGTTAGGATGTGGAATCACTCAATTATGGTATTGGGTGAATGTGAAATTAATGCTCAAAGTAGATGAAAAACGTTGGGAATGGATGATGTGTCATCCTGATGGAGGAATACCACATTGGATGTGTCCATGTGGCGTGGAAAGCTTCTAACGGACATCAATCGATGACATCGATTGATCGATGTCACTTCGATCGATCGATGCCATCGTTCGAAGTTGATCAGGATGCTTCGATCGATTAATTGATCGATCAAAGACGATCAGAGGACATCGATCGATTACATCGATCGATCGATGTCACTTAGATCGATCAAAGTGATCGATTGAAGTACTCTATCAGACATCAATCGATCACATCGATCAATCGATGTCACTTCGATCGATCGATGTGATCGATCGAAGTCGGACAGCGGGCAAAATCTCTTCTGATTGAGCAGTTATGTTTCAAACGTGAAACTAATGTGATCCTCCAGTTTAAAATAAGATCAACCTATTTGATCTAACGGTGGTGGGAAGGCAGCTTTGATCTAACGGCCGGGATTTAAACTGTCTTAACCGCTTAACCGAATATGGTTTCCATCTAACGCTCCAGGTTTAAACCTGCTAATTTATCTTCGATCTAAAGGCTGAGATTAAACCTTCCTAATCTAGATAGGAGGTTTTAATCTAACGGTCTAAATCAAACTTCGGTTTTGATCCAACGGTCACGATACCTTGTTCTCCAACCGACTCCCCTATATAAAGAGGGCTAAGGGTGCATTCATTAGACACACCTTGCTCTAAGCATTTCATAAGCATTCTGCATTCGTAGCACGTGAGTCTTGCATATCGTCCGGGAGAAGTCAGGACACTCTAGCGTTCGAAGGAGTTCAAGTTCAGCAGTGCCGCTCAACTGAACAGGTACCCGTTGTATCCTGGGAGACGATTGCTCACACCGGTTGGGCACAGTATACCGGAACAATACGTCTTAAGGACAGAGTCCTTGACTCGCCCCGGGTTTGTTTATTTTGTTGTTCCATATGCACACACTAAACGACTGCGTCTTAGTGCAGGAGTGATTGTCTCCAACAATCTTAAGACGTATTATTCAATTACTTCCTGTACTGTTTTGTTTATTACGCAAAAGCAGTTTCGTACTGATTTACAGTCTTCTTCTACTCATTCTTGGACCTGAGTCTGTTCTGATCTTTACGTTTTGATCGAACTGAACAGGAATGGAACACGAGAGCTCTAACTCTGTTCAAGGCTTCAATGGTGCTCACTCCGTGTCTGCACCTGAAGGGGCTAACAACGTTGCTTCCGTACCGCAGTTCAATACGGTTCCGTTGGCACCAACTGGAGGGCCTCAGATGAACCCGGCTGCCACTACTGCTCATGTGGAGAAGCCGGAAAAGTTTGCCGGCAGTTTTTTCAAGAGGTGGCAACAGAAGATGCTGTTCTACCTTACGGCGCTGGGACTGGCCAGAATGCTAAGTGAGGATCCACCTGTGGCTGAACCTGTGTAGGATCAACAACAGAATATGCAAAATGCCTTGGGTGCTGAGGCCTGGGCGTATACAAATTTTTGTTGTGTAAATTTGATTCGGAGTTGCCTAGATAATACTATCTATGGCGTGTTTTGTACATATAAAACTGCAAAAGCTTTGTGGTCGGCTTTAGATAAAAAGTATCGCACAGAGGATGCGGGCACGAAAAAGTTGATAGTTGGGAAGTTTCTCGACTATAAAATGTTAGATTCCAAAACTGTAATTTCGCAGGTGGAAGAAATACAGATGTTGGTTTCTGAAATGGAAGAGGAGGGCATGACGCTCAGTGAGTCTTTCCAGGTTGCAGCTGTGATTGAGAAGCTGCCTCCTTCGTGGAGGGAATTTAAGAGCTATCTCAAACACAAGCGAAAGGAGATGAAAATGGAGGACTTGATTGTTCGTCTTCGCATTGAGGAGGACAATCGACGTGCCAAAAGGAAGTCGTCCACATCTTCTGGTCAAGCCAAGGCTCATGTTGCTGAGGCAAAGAACAAGAAGAAAAATAACACTTTGAGTGTGAAAGTCAAAGGCAAGGAAATTGCAAAGAAGTTCACAGGTAAGTGTTATAATTGTGGTAAACCAGGGCATAGAAGCAGTGAATGCCGAAAGCCCAAAAAGACTCAGAATAAAGCAAAAGCAAATCTGGTCGACGCAATGGAAGACTTGAACCTCTGCGCAGTGGTGACCGAGTGCAACGCAGTGGGAAACCCGCGTGAATGGTGGGTGGACACAGGGGCCACTCGACATGTTTGTGTGAACAGGGTCATGTTCAGAGAGTACGTGCCCACGACAAACAATGAGCAATTGTTCATGGGAAATTCCAACAGCTCGAAGATCGAAGGATCGGGCAAGGTAATCCTGAAACTGACTTCAGGAAGGGAGTTGACTCTGCAGAATGTGTTGCATGTTCCTGACATAAGGAAGAATCTGGTTTCTGGCGCGCTGCTAGTCACTCATGGATTCAAGCTTGTTTTTGAAGCAAACAAATTTACACTTTCTAAGAGTGGGGTGTATTTGGGTAAAGGGTATCTTTCGGATAACATGTTTAAATTGAATGTTATGACAATTGTACCCAAGAATGTTACGCCCATTGAGGCTAATAAAATTGTTTCCTCTTCTGCTTACATGCTTGAGTCTTTCTGTTTATGGCATTTTTGTTTGGGACATGTAAATTATAAGTCAATACAACGAATGATTAATCTTGACTTGTTACCCAAACTGGACTTTAGCAATAAAGAAAAATACCAAATATGTGTTGAAGCAAAATTAACAAAAGCGCCATTTACTTCAACTGAACGAAACGCTGAATCATTGGATTTAATTCACACAGATTTGTGTGATTTAAAATTTGTGCAAACAAGAGGTAGTAAAAAGTATTTTGTAACTTTTATCAACGATTGCACACGATACTGTTATGTATATTTGCTAAGTAGCAAAGACGAGGCCCTTGATGCCTTCAAGGATTATAAAAGTGAAGTTGAGAATCAACTTAGCAAACGAATTAAAGCAATTCGTAGTGATAGAGGTGGCGAATATGATACACCGTTTAATGAATTCTGTTCAGAACATGGCATTATTCATCAAACGACTGCGCCATATTCACCTCAATCGAATGGTATTGCTGAACGCAAAAACCGTACTCTAAAAGAAATGATGAATGCTATGTTGATAAGTTCGGGTTTAACTCAGAACCCGTACTCTAAAAGAAATGATGAATGCTATGTTGATAAGTTCGCGTTTAACTCAGAACTTGTGGGGGGAAGCAATTCTCTCAGGCAACGTCATTTTAAATAGGATTCCGTCCAAGAAGACAGATAAAACCCCATATGAACTGTGGAAAGGCTATAAGCCTAGTTACAAATACTTGAAAGTGTGGAGTGTCTGGCGAAGGTTGTTGTACCTAGACCAAGACAGGTGAAAATTGGGCCTAAAACAATTGATTGCGTTTTCATTGGTTATGCAACGAACAGTAGTGCATATCGTTTCTTAGTGCACAAATCGGACATTTCTGAGATACATGAAAATGTTGTCATGGAATCAAGGAATGCAGTGTTCTTTGAAAGTGTCTTTCCGAAGAAAGACAAAGACCGTGAAGAAGCTAGCTAAGGTAAGCGAGTGCGTGAGACGACTCCTCAAGAAATTGAGGAACCTCGTCAAAGCAAACGAGCCAGAATGCCAACTTCGTTTGGACCAGATTTTCTAACCTATATGGTAGAAAATGAGCCAAGGAACTTTTCTGAGGCTATGTCAACTCCAGAAGCTCCATTCTGAAAAGAGGCAGTTGACAGTGAAATAGACTCGATTCTTCAAAACCACACTTGGGAGTTGGTTGACCTTCCACCTGGAAGTAAACCACTTGGTTGTAAGTGGGTTTTCAAGAAGAAACTGAAAGAGGATAGGTCTATTGGGAAGTATAAAGCCAGGTTAGTAGCCAAGGGCTATTGACAGAAAGAAGGCTTTGACTTCTTTGACACATACTCACCAGTGATTAGGATCACTTCTATAAGGATTCTAGTAGCCATTGTTGCAGTCTATGATTTGGAAATCCATCAAATGGATGTAAAGACTGCCTTTCTGAATGGTGAGTTAGAGGAAGAGATTTATATGGAACAACCCGAGGGGTTTGTCGTTCCAGGACAAGAAAGGAAAGTATGTAGACTTGTTAAGTCTTTGTACGGACTTAAATAAGCACCCAAACAATGGCATTTAAAGTTTGATCAGGTAATGATGTCAAATGACTTCAAGATCAATGAATGCGACAAGTGTGTGTACATTAAGAGCACACAGAGTGCATATGTGATAGTATGTCTCTATGTAGACGACATGCTTATCATGGGTAGCACTCGTGACATCATCTTAAGTACAAAGAAGATGTTAACACGAAACTTTGATATGAAAGACATGGAAGTTGCCAATGTTATTCTAGGAATTAAGATTTCTAGGGTGACTGAAGGACTCATACTGTCACAAACTCACTATATTGAATCAGTTCTGAAACGGTTCAATATGGATGATGTGAAACCGGTAAAGGCCCAGCTCGACTTAAGTGTGCACTTAAGGAAAAATCGAGGTGAACCTGTACCTCAGCTAAAATACTCTCAGGTGATTGGGAGTCTGATGTACATAACAAATTGTACAAGACCAGACTTAGCTTGTTCAGTAAACAAGTTGAGCAGGTTTACCAGTAACCAAAGTGATGATCATTGGAAAGCTCTTAACAGAGTGATGAGGTATCTGAAATACACAATGAATCTTGGATTACATTACACGAGATATCCAGCAGTATTAGAAGGATACTGCGATGCAAATTGGATATCAGATAGTAAGGACTCGAAGTCCACCAGTGGATACTTGTTCACGGTTGGTGGTGCTGTTGTGTCGTGGAAATCCACGAAACAAACCTGTATAGCTCAGTCCACTATGGAAGCTGAGTTCATAGCGTTGGACAAAGCTAGGGAAGAGGCTGAGCGGCTTCGGAATTTCCTGGAAGATATTCCGTGCTGGCCTAAGCCGATCGCTCCTATTAGCATACACTGTGATAGTCAGTCAGCTATAGGACGTGCTCAAAGCAGCATCTATAATGGTAAGTCACGACACATACGTCGAAGACATAACACCATTAAACAGTTGATCTCTAATGGCGTGATTTCCATTGATTATGTGAAATCAATGGAGAATCTTGCAGATCCGCTTACAAAAGGCTTGCCTAGAGATCAGATGTCAAGACTGACAAACGGAATGGGATTGAAGCCCATAATTCATGAATCTTTGTAATGGTAACCCAACATTATTGACTGGAGATCTCAGAATCTTGGTTCAATGGGACAACTAAGTTATGAAGGTTCAGTGAGCACTTACTCATTCCGTCTGATAAAAAGTGCTGTCTGCAGAGATTTTAGGGTAAGCTAAGGCTTTTAATGATGTCCTATATCTTGATACGTCAAGTGGAGTATGGTAGAATACTAGGAATCACCTATGTAAGTGTGAAGTGGGGCCGCTTCTATGAGAAAGTCTAGAAGGCAAGATTTCTCTAAAACACTTTCTGAAACCAGGTTGTTCATGGCCAAAACGAACACAACCATGAGAACCAAAAGGGTGTTAAAGGAAATATAGTGTGAGTATCGTTGTCTTGGTTCACAACAAAGGCTGACTAGTTCAAGACATCAAGTCACTATTTAGCCGAGTGAATCCGATGGTACATCACTAAGAAAGGTTCAAAGCCAGAAGCTACCTCTTCTGATGCAATATTTTCTTGTCTGACTTCTCCTTAGAGTCTGCATATGCATTTGCATTAATTTCCATTCATGTGGGGGATTGTTGGAGAGTTTAAGGTTTGGGATTTGGCTCATCGTTGGAGATTGGAAGATTTGAGATTTGGCCCATTAATGAGTGTTGCTAAACGTGGTTGAGCAATGTACTTTGAGCATAATGAGTTTCCGATAATGAAATCGAAAACTAATGAATCCTTAATTATCTACGTAACGAGTAGTTAATGTTAGGATGTGGAATCACTCAATTATGGTATTGGGTGAATGTGAAATTAATGCTCAAAGTAGATGGAAAACGTTGGGAATGGATGACGTGTCATCCTGATGGAGGAATACCACATTGGATGTGTCCATGTGGCGTGGAAAGCTTCTGACGGACATCGATCGATGACATCGATCGATCGATGTCACTTCGATCGATCGATGCCATCGTTCGAAGTTGATCAGGAAGCTTCGATCGATTGATTGATCGATCAAAGACGATCAGAGGACATCGATCGATTACATCGATCGATCGATGTCACTTAGATCGATCAAAGTGATCGATTGAAGTACTCTGTCAGACATCAATCGATCACATCGATCGATCGATGTCACTTCGATCGATCGATGTGATCGATCGAAGTCGGACAGCGGGCAGAATCTCTTCTGATTGAGCAGTTATGTTTCAAACGTGAAACTAATGTGATCCTCCAGTTTAAAATAAGATCAACCTATTTGATCTAACGGTGGTGGGAAGGCAGCTTTGATCTAACGACCAGGATTTAAACTGTCTTAACCGCTTAACCGAATATGGTTTCCATCTAACGCTCCAGGTTTAAACCTGCTAATCTATCTTCGATCTAAAGGCTGAGATTAAACCTTCCTAATCTAGATAGGAGGTTTTAATCTAACGGTCTAAATCAAACTTCGGTTTTGATCCAACGGTCACGGTACCTTGTTCTCCAACCGACTCCCCTATATAAAGAGGACTAAGGGTGCATTCATTAGACACACCTTGCTCTAAGCATTTCATAAGCATTCTGCATTCGTAGCACGTGAGTCTTGCATATCGTCCGTGAGAAGTCAGGACACTCTAGCATTCGAAGGAGTTCAAGTTCAGCAGTGCCGCTCAACTGAACAGGTACCCGTTGTATCCTGGGAGACGATTGCTCACACCGGTTGGGCACAGTATACCGGAGCAATACGTCTTAAGGACAGAGTCCTTGACTCGCCCCGGGTTTGTTTATTTTGTTGTTCCATATGCACACACTAAACGACTGCGTCTTAGTGCAGGAGTGATTGTCTCCAACAAATCATAGCAAATATAGCAAGGGTACTTGACTCGTATCTCGATTATAGGCAATATACAAAGAACCGGGATAAAAAAAACGGACAAAAAAATTATTATTTTTGGCCCTTGAAGGCTACGGCAGCGACTTGGATTTCGAAGAATAAAGGAACGGCTGGGAGGCTGAGATTCTTGGAAAATTTGTGGCTGGCAGCGTTGGAGAAATAAGGAGGCTGCATTTCTCAATTTTTTTTTCTTGCGACAGAATTGTTTTCTTTTTTGTTGCTATGGCTGCCGTGATGAGAACTATCGTGGGATAGTTAGGTTGTGTGTTTAGATATAGATAGTTTATGTAGAGTCCTAAGGAGTTTAGGTTATCTCATCCTAATTGTAGTTTAAATTACATTAGGATTCTAGATATTATTATTGTTATATTTTCTTTTCTTTCCTAATTCCTGCCGTGTATATGTAATGTATATGTATAATATATCTATTTTGTTTTGTGTTTTACTTGTGTACGTGTGCTTGTGTATTGCATGGAATACATGCCTTTTACGTTAAGAAGATTTATGGCCATAACACTTGACCTGCTTTGTTGCCCTTGCAGCAACAGCTGGCTCTTGATCTGCAGCCACCTGAGTTGGTGCATTGTCACCAATATTGACCTGCGTTGGTGCGCTAGACCTGTGACAATTCCCTGTTTGGACTATCTTGTTTCTTTCCTTCTGCAGTTGTATGATTTCTGCCTCACCAGCAGACCTCTTTCTCAGTTTCTTTAGTCTACCAGATCTTACTTGCACCAGATAAGTGCTCACATAACAACACTCATCCACATATTAACTGCATCTTCATGGTCAAAGGCAATTGCAGCACATGCGTGGGAACATGTATGCCATTCAACTCCCACTTCCAGCAAGAACAAGTGTGATCAGTCAAGTCAACACAAGAGTTCATGCCATCATACTGCTGACGTTGAAAATTCTTAACATCTTATAAGGGATACAATTAGCAGCATCCTCTATATTCATTGCCGGCCTAATTGGAACACCGCCACATAAAAAGGTCTCATTCTTGGTATATACAAGGTACAATTGGACATATCTGGGTTAAGCATGCAATATAATATAGAAAATGAAACCACATGCATCTTTATTTGTACTCGTTGTCAGACTCATTGGAACATATACACAAAAAGGTTTTGTTTTCTTTTCCTAACCTCAAAAAACTAGAACTACACACTCATTTTCTTTTCCTAACCTCAAAAAACTAGAACTACACACTCAGTATATCCAAACACCAGTAAAAGGTATTGCTATGAAGGGTGAAAGGCATGCAAACAATACCTCCATCCCAAAGAATAGAGAGTTTGCTTCCACCGAGACCCCGGCTCTATATATAAATGTTTAGTTGTAAACTGCAATTATCTATAAATTAAACTAGGTTCCAAGGTTTGTCTCCTAGTAACTCTCGTGTGAGTTGTGAAGTCTTGTTCAGTTGAGTCCTTTTGATAGGGTATAATGACTACTCGAACCTACCAAGGTCAAGTGCGGCAAACCTGTGCCAGCCTAACCCTTTTGTTGGAGTCACCCAGACTTGCTGAGTATTGCATGTGCAAAACCTTTTGCGGCTTAATCCCTTACACACCATTGAGGCATGGGTAGAACATGTCGCCGTTTAATTCCCTTGTTTGGGTGGGGTGGCCGCTCAGGCCTGCTGATGCCAATTGGAAAATTGTCATGCGTCCATCTTTAAAACACTGTGGCGGCTGGAACCTACCAAGGCCACATAGTTGATGTCTGCATCGAGTACATTACATTGTGTCTGAGCTACTTCTATTTTGAAATACTGTAAACAATGATGAATGAACAAACTGTATTTGATTTTCGTGCAAGAAAATTTATAGGTATTATACATGAAAAGGTTTCAAATTTGATACGTACCAACCTCGTGCAAAGTCCTACCAGCTAGATTTTTTAACTTGTAAGCTCAGGAGGAGTAAACATAGATGACATGGTATGGCCGTTTCCATTTTAGATCAAGCTTGCTTGACGGGCTAGCCTGACTTGCAGCATTCTTTCGAAGAACAAGGTCTTCAACCTTGTAAAATTTGTGTTTACTCTCGCATTATAGTATTGAGAGATCAGGTTCTTGTACTACGCCATTCGAATATGTGCTTGCTCTATTTTTTCCTCCAACCTGTCTAGATTAAGGAAAAGATTTTGATCGTTATTCTCGTCAGAATAATACTCCACTCTTACTGACGTGGAGCCAATCTTTATTGGTATCATGACTTCAGCTCCGTATAACAAGACAAAAGGAGTTTCCTTGGTTGAGGTGGAAGGAGTTGTGCGATATATCCACATAATAACATTAGAGGAAGTGGTAACTGCAGGACCTGATAACAATACCCTCGGACACACGGTTGGCGGATCAGATGTGTACTTAGTAAACTTGTTACACTTTAAAGGTATGTACGCAGAAGCAATCAGAACATTCTTCGTTGTATCGCTGTTATAGCACAAAGCAACATGAGAATTGAGTACTTGTTGACTTTCAATAAATAAGTTACAATAAAGTATTCTTGCCCAAACTCCTCATATTAGAAAATATAAAGTAACAAACAATTTGGTCCAAGTTACTTGAGAATAACAATAGTACTCTGATGGAGCATTATGTCAACCTGACAAAATCAAGCAGCTCATGCATCCATATATAAACTCAAATATGCAACTTTACTATAGTTGCATGGACAGCAGATTTTTTTTTTTTTTTTGTAATTAACAGCAGAAAAATTTACTTCAAGAAAAGACAGAACATGGCAAAAAGGATAGGAGATGGAATGTAAAGGGATTACTCTGCCTATCACAGCATATTGTGCCTGCGATATAGTTGTTTTTAAAAAGAGTCATACCAGCAACAGGCAGAAATTACTCCAAAAACCTGACTTAGCAAAGTTGTAAGAAATGGTGAGAAGATTTATCAAATCTCAGTGCATCATGAAGATAATGCCGGATAAAATAGCAGATTTGGTTATACCTAAAAATCAAATTTCACTGCATCATATAAAGTAACATAGACAATGCATAGAGTCCTTTTGAGAAAGATTCAGCATTAAGGTGGCCTAATTAGAATGTAGAGATTAGGAAGGAAAACAAGCAACAGAGCAGAAAGTAGACCTGAGCTCTTCACCTAATCTCTAACTCCACTCCTTTCTCTACGTAGAAAAGCACAAATCAAGAAAATAAGGAAAAGGGACCCAGATGTTCTAGAAGAAAAGAGAAAGACTAGCTAACCGTTAGCCACAAATTCACAAAGGGGAACATTTCCATAAGCAGCCAAAAAGAATCTTACATCCTCAACACGAAAATCTGCAAAATCCACACAAAAAAAAGGAAACCCGACAAATGTTAACGAAAGAGGTAATAAAACTAGCTAAACGAGCTAAAAAAATCCGTGAGTCCGTGACTACCAGAATCTCTAGATCTCCATTTTGCAAAGAAGGCAGGTTTGTGTACTTAGGAATTAGGAGAGGAAAGCATGAGATCTGAGGAGGTCGCTCACGCGACGACATGTGTACAAAAGGGTCGCTGTTTATTTTTTTTTTTAAATATTTTTTATACACGTGACGTCGCGTAAGTATCCAGACAGGAAGCTGCGTTTTTGTAGCGGTCGCTTGTCCACTCCACCCCAAGTCCCATTGGATGTATCAAAAAAAAATAAAGTTCCCAATGGCGTGCAGACTCCAATTCCAGTAGGCAGTAGGGTTTTAAACCTTTAGTCAATTTTTTTTATAAAAAAATTAATCATTATTTATATTAAAAAATTAAAATATTATTATTTATATGGTTCAGTTCCGGTTCTAGCAGTTTATGAAAATTAGAAATCAAACTGGAGCTGCGAACCAGAAATCCGACCAAACCGTTAAAGTTATATAGTTCTAGTTCAGAAAACTCATATTTTTGGTTCGGTTTCAGTCTGGTTTTACGTTTCCCCTTTTCTTTGCTTATCGCTAACTAAGATACTTTCTTTGGAAGCAAGTAAAGGCAATCCTTCCTTGCCACAGCCTCGTATGTGATCAAATGCACCACGCTTGTCGCTTGACTCTTTGTGGTCCTCCCTCTTGGAGTCTGCTTGGCTCGGGCGGCGATAGGCTTGCTCAGGCTCCTGCTTTAGTGTATTTGTTTATTCACTTCGGTGTATTGATGAGCTTTATCTAAATAGGATCTTAGAGATGCCAGATTTTCATCAGCCAATTGAGAGAAGATACGTACTGGGCTCGGCCCATAGGTGAATGCTACAACTATGACTCTATCATTACGATCCCCGACCTATAGGGACTCGTCCGTAAAGTGTTGCATATATTGTAGTACTGATTCATATAGCTGCTGCCTCAAAGTCATCAAATGAGAATAGTTTTTAATGAAAGGTTCACAAGACACAAATTGTGCCTTGAGCATTGGTCCAACTGTAAAAAAAAAAAAAGTAGAATAACTGAGACGACAAGTCTTGAAATAATATCATGGCCTTTCTCATCCGATGTCCAGAGAAATTTTTACACCTCAGCTGATCTAGAACATTCTTTAAATTTATTGCAGTCTAAAACTATAAGAGATGATCCATAGAGTCGGATGTGGCACCATAAGCATCCATTTTGGGCACATTGAAAAAAATTTCTTCTTCACTTACTCCGCGAAATCTTTGGAAAAAAAGCTTCCTTGTGCTGCCTATCATAAAATCTTTTGTTCCTACTTAGCAAGCTAGTTATCGTAAAAAGCCAGAAAACAACACCACATCATTCGTCTTTGGAAATGTGTCGCCGCAGCCTATAAGCAACCTTTCTCTTTCAACTATATCTACACTTATCAAAAGACATAATTTCTATGCATTTTCTTTCTTAACAATTTCTCCTTAAAGGTTGCGTTCAATAGAGATCATCGGTGCGTATAAGCAATCGTTCTCTTTCAATTTTACAATACTTACTAAAGATCGAAACCATCGATGTATATAAGCAATCGTTCTCTTTCAATTTTACGATACTTAGATCGAAACTCCCGACCATTCTTTCTTTCACAATTTTCCTTTAACAACCGTATTTTTTAGTTGTCAAAAAGGGAAAACAAAGGATTTTTTATGGACAAAAAAGTAAAGATTTGATTGAACTTTCAAGTTATGTATTTCACCACTGTTGGAACTCTTAATATACAAATGTTGCTATCAAAATGGGATAAGATGGCTAAAATCCCTCAACTACTCTATCTAGAATCCTAACATTCCCTATGCATCTCCAACCAATATTATCCTAATATCTATAAATATTATCTTGAGATAATATCCAATAAAAAGAAGACTCGATCTCAATTGAACTTGATCAGAATCCTAGAGGTGCTATATATGTAGGGGTGTAAACGAACCGAACCGAGCCGAAAATTCCTTGTTTGAATTCGGGTTCGTTAAGGGTATCGAACTATTCGGTTCGGCTCGTTTATCATTTCGAGCCTAAAAGCTTGTTCGAATTCGTATTCGTTAACCAATCAAATATTCGTGTTCGGTTCGTTAGAGTTCGAAATCGTTAAGATGAAGGTATATTCGTGTTCGGATGTGGCTCGATAAGATCGAGTTCGTTAGAGGTCGAGTTCGTGTTCGAGTTCGATACAAGTGCCAAACTTGTTGGGCTCGAATAAACACAATTAATTTTAGTATGAACTAATTCTTGGCTTGATACTTCCAAACTCCAGGTAGGTATCTCCAAGAAAAGATTTGATTTTTTCCAGTTTTTTGCATGACGAGCTTCCTCAATTATACCACAACAATTTTCTTCCTGGGAAGAAAAAAGAAACCAGCTAAGAGATATATGTACACAGTACAAGTTGTTACTAGATTAAGCAGTCAATAACACTACACAACATCAAAAGCTGAAAACTGTCAGTTTAGAAGTTAGCAACACCGAAAGCTGAAAATCTGGCAATTTAGAAACTTCTGCCCCTCGATCAAAAAAAAAGAACACAATACTAAATCAACCCACTAAGATGATTTGTTCGCCAATGGAAAGTGAAACAGCAATGCATTTTTCCCAAACGGCTAATGCTGTGATAATAACTGCAGCAAATCTCTCATATCAATCGCAAGTTCAACCTCAACTTCAACCAACCAAAACTCACACGCAGCAAATGAATCCAAAAATCGCCTAGTGCAAGATACTTAGCTCAGTTGACGAAATCATATTCTAGAAGGCATAACGTTCAAATGCACAAGCAGATCTAAATGAAGCAGAGGAAAGTGGAAGTACACTGATAGCTGTCGATATGCTTCATTCGATGCCGTCTGTGACTGTAACCAACAGTCACCTGTAAAACACACCGAGCAATAAAATTAAGAATCTTAAACGCAAATGTTGAAGTAAATGAAAAATATATAGCAAAAGTACATGAAAAAAGTATATCAAAAGAAACTCACATATTCCTCCATCTTTCTTTGTCTTCTCCTAGTCCTAGCACATTTAGCCTCAATCTTTAAGATGAATGTCTTGGAATAATTTCTCTTCCTCCTATGCATAGAAAACAAGAGTTGTCATAATTAAAATATACATTATAAATTTATAACGTATAAGAAGAAAAAAACATATAAACAAAAGCATAGTTTAGCAAAGTTTTACCTGAATATTTTTTTTTCAAACCATAAATATCACGGATCCAATCGCCGGTACACATTAACATCTCCACGGTGTCAACCGATAAAGATGCACGATAATCATCTATTACCCTTCCACCGGCGCTAAACGTTGACTCAGAAGCAACGGTACTGATTGGAGTGGACAAAATATCACATGCAAGCTTTGATAAAATATTAAACCTCACACTAGACATTTTCCACCATCCCAAAACATCCAGCTTTGCATAGCATGTACCTGTAAGCCTCTTCTCCCCTAAATAGGTTTCCAATTCTGAATCTATATGCTGTGTTGTATCAACTTGACTCATCAGCATATCAATTTCTTGAAATCCTTCCCACATGTCATCACTTTTCCCTCCACTAGAAGAAGCAACTTCCAAACCTCCTTCAGGCACTAGCGATCGCTCAGCTTCTTTTGCATGTGAATCATATTCAAAAACATATTCGTCATACAAATCATGCATAATCTTCACAATCTCATCCACATGCATTTGAGCATTATATTCTCCATACATAACAACAAACGCATGTCTGATTAGATCCATCTTCAACCTCGGATCCAAAATAGCAGCTAAAGAAAGCAACACATTACACTCACCCCAGTATTTGTCAAACTTTCTTGACATGCTTTCAGCCATGCACCTAATACTATCTGAAGAATGGTTCTTTTTGTCATTCAACAATTTTTTTATTCGCCGCAATTCAACAAGAAAAAGGTTGGCAGTTGGATATTTCGAACCAGAAATCAAGCTTGTTATGCCATAAAAAACCTGCAAAAACTCACACACTTCCCCAACTTGCATCCACTCAAGTGTAGTCGGTACATAACAAAACCCAGGATCAATATCAGCATATCTTTGAAAGACATCTTTAACTGGTAAAGCTGCAGCAAGCATCATATAGGTGCTATTCCATCTTGTCGGACAGTCCAAAATTAATTTTTTTGTAGGAAGTTGAAGTTGCTTCTTGATGTTGCTGAACTGAATAAGCCGAGACTCAGAACTGTTCAAGTATTTCACTGCTTCTCTAACAGTCTCAATTATATTTCCAATTTCTGCTAAGCCGTCTTGAACTAGCAGATTAAGTATGTGAGCACAACAACGTACATGGAATAATTTTCCCCCAACACTTAACACTTTCCTAAGCATAAAATCTTCCCTCAGCCTCCTAATGCATACATCGTTGTAGCTAGCATTATCAACATTAATGCTAGCCACCTTATTATGGATCCCCCATTCAGTGAAACATTTAGCTAACGCATCAGCAATAATAACCCCAGTATGTGGTGGTGGGACATTGCAAAAATTTAATACTCGTTTTTGAAGATTCCAATTAGAATCAACAAAATGACCAGTCACAACCATATACTGTGTCTTCTGTCCAGATTTCCATAAATCAGTTGTGATGTTGATTTTACCAACATCATTTAAACAACACATGAGCTTCTTCTTCTCCAGCTCATAGGTCTTCCAACAATCACTCTTAACAGTTTGCCTACTAATTTTTTCATAAAACGGAGAAATCGTCTTACAGAATTTATTAAACACAGCATGCTCCATCATCTTAAAAGGATACTCATGAACAAGAATCATATGAGACGCGACTTCACGAACCTTAGCATGATCATATTTAAAAGAGCTTACCGATGCAGTATCCTCTGTACCTGATCCTTCAGTCACAGATAAGAACTGTTGTTTCAATCCCCTTTGCTCCCCTGAACGAATTCTTCTTTGAGCACAACCATCCAAATGGCGTTTATAATGCGAGGTAGTGCCACCGGGCATCTTTTTCATAGTTTCTTTGCAATGCTTGCATTGAACTCTAGTTACCCCAGCAATTGTCACCTCCACCATGTCCTCCCACACTTTAGAAGTCTTCTTCCTTTTCTTTTTTTGGTAGACCTCATCCTTATTTGCTTCCTCGGCCTCCTGAAAATTATCAATTTCTTCCATAAGCGGATCATGTTCACCTGCAGTATCCATCATAGGTCGACTTTCAGATGAATACTCTTGTCCAGACATATACTCGTCAAATGATTTCTCGCGTCTGAAACAAAAGAAAAA